>VWZX01010574.1:0-31516 GCA_013399015.1 Galbula dea | reverse complement strand
AGGTCCAGGTAAATGACATCAGTTGTTCTTCCCCTGTCTATTGATGTTGTAACCTCTTCATAGAAGGCCACCAGATTTGTCAGACATGATTTACCCTTGGTGAAGCCATGTTGATTATAACCAATCACCTCTTCATTATTCTTCTGCCTCAGCAGTTCCCCCAGGAGGATCTGCTCCATGATCTTACCAGGCACAGAGGTGAGACTGACAGGCCTATAGTTTGCAGGATCATCCTTCTTCCCCTTTTTAAAAATAGGGGTTATGTTTCCCCTTTTCCAGTCAGTGGGGACTTCACCAGACTGCCATGAAACACAATAGAGAGTGGCTTAGCAACCTTGTTGGCCAATTCTCAGTACCTGTGGGTGTATCCAATCAGGTCCCATGGACTTGTGAACTTTCAGGTTCTTCAGTTCGTCACAAACCTGATCTTCACTTACCATGGGCACTTCCACCTTCCTGCCCCTGCCATTATCTTCTTTGAGTTTGGGGGTGTGGCAGGAGCCCTCACCAGTGAAGACTGAAGTAAAGGAGCTATTGAGAAGTTCAGCCTTCCCCATGTCATCCCTCGCCAGTTCTCCTGTTTGTTTTCTGAGAGGGCCCACACCTTCCCTAGTCTTCCTATTTCCATTAATATATTTGTAGAAATGTTTATTATTCTCCTTGATTTCCCTGGCTAGATTTAACTCCCACTGAGCTTTGGTATTCCTAACCAATTCCCTTACTGTCCTGACAGCTTCCCTGTATACCCTCCATTCTAGTTGACCCTTCTTCCACTCCTTATATAGATTCTTTTTACAAGACAGCATGTCCAGGACAGTCTTGTTCATCCAGGCAGGTCTCCTAGCATTCTTCCCTGCCTTTCTCTTTGTCGGGATACATAGCTCCTGGACACAGAGAAGGTGATCCTTGAAAATTAACCAGCTGTCCTGGGGCTCCCTTCCCTCTAGGCCATCATCCCACAGTGCTTTGGCCATCAGATCCCTGAAGCGACCAAAGTCTACATGTCCAAAATCCAGGGTCACGAGCCTAACACATATCCTTTTAGGAGCCCTGAGGATCTTGAATTCCAGTGCTTCATGGTCATTACAACCAAGGTTTTCCCTCAGCCTTACATTGGTCACTAGTCCTTCCCTGTTGGTAAGAACAAGGTCCAGCATAGCACCTTTCCTAGTCAGTTCCTCTACCATTTGGAAGAGGAAGTTGTCATTGATGCATTTGAGGAACATCCTGGATTGCTGGTGCCTTGCTGTATTGTCCCTCCAGCAGATGTCAGGATGATTGAAATCCCCCAGGAGGATCAGGGCCTGTGAACATGAAGCCACTTCTGTCTGCCTATGGAGGGCCTCATCTACTTGGCCCTGCTGGTCAGGTGACCTGTAGCAGACCCCAACTGTAACATCAACTTCACCTGTCCTCCCTTTAATATTAACCCATACACTCTCAACCAGTTCATCATCCTTCCCAAGGTGGAGTTCCACTGACTCCCGCTGGTGTCTGATGTAGAGGGCAACACCTCTTCCTCTCCTCCCCTGCCTATCCCTCCTAAACGGCTCACACCCATCTATTCCTACACTCCAATCATGGGAATCATCCCACCAGGTTTCTATAACTGCCTCTATGTCATGTCTCTCCAGCACCACTATGGCCCTCAGTTCATCCTGTTTATTGCCCAAACTGCATGCATTTACAAAGAGGCACTTCAGTTGGGTTGGACATGTCACCTTCTCAGGCAAAACCCCTTGATTTCCTTGGGGCGTCTTGGTGCATCACCTCTGGCTTGCCTCAGGGTATCAACTTGAGAGCTCTTAGTAGTGTTCCATCCTTCTGCCCCTGGTGTGCTGCCCCGCTGTTTGTCACAAGCAAGCATAAGATTCCTAACCCCTTCCCCCTTCAAACCTAGTTTAAAGCCCTACCAATGAGCCCTGCCAACTACTGCCCCAGAATCTTTTTCCCCTTCCAGAACAAGTGCACCCCATTTGCTGTTTGCAGCTCTAACTCCTTGTATACCGAGCCACGATTGTATAATCCAAAGCCCTCTTGATGACACCAGTCCCAGAGCCACGAATTAACCTGTTGACTCTTACTATGTATTCCTTCATCCATAGCTGATGTCAAGGGGATGGAGGAGAACACCACTTGAGCTCCTGATCCCATTACGAGTTGCCCCAAAGCCCTGAAATCTCTTTTAATTGATCGTGAGCCTCTCATTGCTACATCATCACTACCCACCTGAAAGATCAGGAGTGGGTAATAATCTGCAGGATTCACAAAGGTAGGAATTTTATCTACAACAACCTTTACCCAGGCACCAGAGAGACAGCAGACCTCCCTATGAAGTGGGTTTGGTCTGCATATCAGGTCCTCTGCTCCACTCAGTGGGGAGTCACCTACTACAATAACCTGCCTGGTTTTCTTTTTATTGTCTGTTTTTATGACTGGTTGTTACAATACAACATGGGAAAAAAAACCCCAAAACTCAACCCCTCAAAAAGCCCTGGAAGTGAGAAAACAGATGTCTTGCCCATATGAGCAAGCGCTAGGAGCTTTACTTTGACCTTCAGGCAGAAAGCTTTCCAAAGCTGCCATACAGATGTGAAAGTAAAGGAAATGGAAAGGATAAAGTCCTGATCACATTTATATCACTCATCTTCACTGTACTCATTTTGGTATACATTGATAGAAACAAAATCTATGTGTCTCTCTGTGTAGATATACAAAACAAAATATACCTATTAGAACCTTTGCTAGACTCTAAGTATTTTAGATTAGAGTAGAGGAAAAAATTCGTGCCCTTAGATTTGAAAGAACCTGTTGCTGCAGAATACAGCCTATGTTTTTCAGTGGTTCCACACTTCCACCTTAAAATACACTTTAAGAGATTTTAAAGAAATAGTCAGAATAGAGATAGCTGCCAAAATGGCCAATGGTGGTCATAATATAATGTGACAAACTGGGCACTTATTTAGTCCACTGAAGATTTGGGTTGTTCACCAGTTTATTGCTGTATGTGTCTATCCTACACAATGCAGAAATTTTGAGCTCACATGTTATGTCTGTATGACACGGTACAAGGTCTTGTAAAAATGTTCACTCATGACTACAGGAAATATGGAAGGATTCTGGGTATCTGGTGGTATGCTGAAATTTTCTGTATTGGTGTTACCACTGTGAGAAATCAGATTAAAAGCTCTTGAGGAGAAAGAAGCAAAACTGAGCTGGCTGGAGTGCCTAACACTTAGGGGATGGGGATCTCCTCTGTGCTGCTTCTGCCCTCAGAGTCTGCCAGACTTTTTTCCCTGAAAACCTCTGTTACTAGCCATTCCTTATCTATGCACCCAATACCTGTCAAAAGCTTTGCTCTCCCTGCTATCCTGCTGAAGGTCGGCAGAACCTTTGACGCTGAGGGGAGGCATCAAATGGGTACTTAGGGCCCATCAACAGGTGGGTGCATTTTTGTTCTTTCACAAGAAGCTCTGCATTGATTTTGACTGACAAAGAGAGGAGTTAATTTCTTCCCTCAGAACAAATGAGCATTTCTTTAGAGAGCCAGCACAACAGTGCTGCATGTGTTGGCCAGCGGGAGGTATTGAGCAGCAGGACAAGTTAAGTTTTCTTGCAGTGCTGGAGTGTGTCACCTCCCATGGTGTATGCTTCCTCTGGTGCCCACTCAACTGTAGAGAATCCTTTCAGAAAGTCTGTGTGAACTCCACCAACACAGGCAGGGGGCTGCCAAAACAAGCCATAAATTTCTCACTTAGGGACAGAAACAGCATCTGCTGAGTATTTTCTAGATTCTGAACACTGCAAGGTCTGCAGTTTTTCAACAACTGTTTTATTAGAGGAGGGGAAAAGTCTTCAAATCTTTTGGGAAATGTACAGACAACTGTTTCCATTAATAGATTTTGAGGAAGGCTTGAAACACTCATTGACTAGGATTAACATTCCCATAGTGTGTTCCAACTTCTGCAAAAGCCATTAATACAGACTTCTTTAAGCAGCAAAGCTCTATTGGCTAGAATACAGAATTGCCATGCAGAGTATCTAATTGGCTCCATATAACTGAATGTATCACAGAAAAGTTGGAAGTCTGAAATATTTGCCATGCTACACTTTATCTTTAGATGTAAGAAATAAGGTTGTTTTCTTATTTAATATTTCTGCAAGTGCCTCAAATGTTACAGAGCAAGCAAAACTAAAACTCAAAAGTCTGTTGCTTGCCCCGTATTCCTTTCAGCAAAACAGCAAATGGACAATATACAATTGAAACTTAGTCACAGCCTTTCAGGTTTCCAGGGTGGTATAGAGGCAGTAGGTTTTCCAGAATTAAGTGTAATTTTGTGGTAAGATTCTTAAGGTATCACAGACACCTATGAAAAATCATCCAGACACTGAAGTATCCAAAACAAGGTGCTACTTCTGAAAAATCTAAATGCGCGTCTTCTATTTTTGAAGTTATGATGATATCTGAAGTGAAAAGGAAAAGGGATGAAGAGGTTTCTTCGATCACCTCCACACCCTTACATATTTGCAAGACAAGAAAGGCAGTAGAATAATACATAAGGGAGCTCTGGGACCATATGATCAATGGCTATTCTCAATAGGCCTTGTCGGACGGAAGTGAAAAATACAAATTTCTATTTACATACAGACTATAAACATTGCAATTGTTCAACAAATCATTGCTTTTTAAGGTATTTTGTGTTACCTTAGACACATGAGTTGATTTTGAAATTCAGTACAGATTTATCAGATCCTCAAAAACCTCCACAAGAAGTAAGCCTGATATAAACTTGTTAAGGGGTGTTACAAAGAGCTGTAGTCTGGAGATCCTTCATGACAGTGCTCCTCACCTATGATTCACATTAGTGAATCTAATGCTGCAATACACATTTTAATAGTGGTAACTCAAAAAATGGCATCACTTTGTTGACCCCACTACAACCTACTTGTTATACCTGGGCTATTGAATTTATTATAGAGGTAGCACATTCTTCAGTTTCCAGATGATGGAATTTGCCTGCTAACTACATATGGACATTGGTATTTCAAAAGTAAGGTCTGATGCTTTTAACAGTCTTCTCATATTTGTTCTTAAACCCCACAAATCGGTGCTGAATGTGCTGTGGAACATGCACAACCTGCCTGTGTAACATCATTCATTTCACTTGTGTATACCTCTAGTCATGCATGCTTTACTTAAACCAATTAGTTTGATGAAACTCTTTAAAAAGAAACTGAACTATTGTCTACTACCTTGCATATTTTCTAATCCAAACATAATAATGAGAAAGAGACAAATTCAAATTCAATATCCTTATCAAAGAGGTTTCCTCCAGAAAAAGTAGGTTTCTCCAGAGCATTGATGATAACTTCCTAACACAGGTGGTGGAGGAGTTTACGAGGAGAGGAATACTGCTGGACCTTGTACTGACAAAGAGGGACTAGTTGAGATCAAGGGTATGGGGCACCCTTGGCTGTAGTGACCACGAGATGATGGAGTACAGAATCATGGGCAGTAGGCACAGGGCCACAAGCAGGATCATTACCCTGGACTTCAGAAAGGCCAGCTTTGGCCTCCTCAGGGAACTGCTTGCAAAAATCCCGTGGGACAGGGCTCTAGGCTGTAAGGGGGCCCAAGCAAGCTGGCTAAGATTCAAGAGCCGTTTACTCCAGGCTCAAGATCAGTGCATCCCAAAGAGTAGGAAATCAAGTAAGAGAGTTAGGAGACTTGCATGGTTGAGCAGGGAGCTATGGGATAAACTTAAGTGGAAGAAGGAAATATAGAGAACAAGGAAGAAGGGGCAGGCCTCCACTTTGGAAGAATACAGGGAGGTTGTCAGAGGATGCAGGGATGTGATAAGGAAAGCTAAGGTCTTCTTAGAACTAAACCTGGCGAGGGAGGTCAATGACAACAAGAAAAGCTTTTGCAAGTATGTTGGAGGCAAAAGGAAGTCTAGAGGAAATGTGGGCCCTCTGCTGAATGAAGTGGATGCCCTGGTGACCGAAGATAGACCAAAGGCAGAGTTACTGAATGCCACCTTCACCTTGGCCTTAACTACTAAGGCCAGCTCCCAGGAGTCCCAGACCTTCAAGACCACAGAGGAAGTCTGGAAGAAAGAAGTTTTTACCTCAGTCAAAGAGGCTTGGGTCAGAGATGAGCTGAGCAAACTGAACATTCACAAGTCCATGGGCCCAGATGGGATGTACTCGCGAGTGTTGAGGGAGATGGCAGAAGTCATTGCTAGGGCACTCTCCATAATCTTCAAGAGGTCCTGAGGAACAGGAGAGGTGCCTGAGGACTGGAGGAAGGCCAATGTCATCCCAATCTTCAAACAAAAGGGGCAAGAAGGTGGACCTGGGTAACTATAGGCCAGTCAGCCTTACCTCCATCCCTGGAAAGGTGACGGAACAACTTGTTCTTGCCACCATCTCAAAATATGTGGAGGAAAAGAGGCTTATCACGAGTAGTCAACATGGATTCAGTAAGGGGAAGTCATGCTTTACTAGTCTGATAGCCTTTTATAACGGCACAACTAGATGTATAGATGAGGGGAGGGCAGTGGATGTGGTATTTCTTGACTTCAGCAAAGTCTTCGATACTGTCTCCCATGGTATCCTCACAGCCAAGCTCAAGAAGTGCAGTCTGGGCGATTGTGCAGTGAGGTGGATTGGGAACTGGCTGAAGGACAGAGCCCAGAGAGTTGTTGTCAGTGGAGTAGAGTCTAGCTGGATGCCTGTGACTAACGGTGTCCCCCAAGGGTCGGTACTGAGTCTGATGCTATTCAGTATAGTCATCAATGACCTGGATGAAGGGATAGAGTGCACCCTCAGCTGATGTTTGCTGATGACACTAAACTGGGAGGAGTACCTGACACACCAGAAGACCGTGCTGCCATTCAGCGTGACTTGGACAGGCTGGAGAGCTGAGCAGGGAGAAATTTAATGCTATTTAAGAGCAAGTGTGGGGTCCAGCATCTGGGGAAGAACAATCCTGTGTATCAATACAGGCTGGGGTCTGATCTGTCAGAAAGCAGCTCTGGGGAAAAAGACCTAGGGGTCCTGGTGGACAAGAGGATGACCATGAGCCAACAATGAGTCCTTGCAGCCAAGAAAGCCAATGGCATCCTAAGAAGAGCATGACCAACGTGTCAAGGGAGGTTATCCTCCCCCTCTACTCTGAACTGGTGAGGCTCCACCTGTCATACTGTGTCCAGTTCTGGGCTCACCCGTTCAAGAAGGACAGAGAATTACTGGAGACAGTCCAGCACAGGGCCACCAAGATTATTAAGGGAGTGGAGCATCTACCCTATGAGGAAAGGTAGAGAGAGCTGGGTCTCTTGAGACTGAGGAGAGACCTCATCAATGTCTAAAATAATGTTAAGGGTGAGTTTCAGGAGGATGGAGCCAGGCTCTTATCAGTGTCACCCAATGTTAGGACAAGAGGCAATGGGAGCAAGTTGGAACATAGGAGGTTTAGTGTAAACATAAGGGAAAACTTTTTCCTAGTGAGGGTGACAGAACCCTGGAGCAGGATGCCTAGGGAGGTTGTGCAGTCTCTTTCTCTGGAGATATTCAAAACCTGCCTTGACGCACTCCTGTGTGACCTCATTTAGGTGATCCTGCTCTGGCAGGGGGGTTGGACTAGATGATCCTTCAAGTGCCTTCCAACCATTCTATGATTCTATGACTCCATGATTCCAGGTCAGATTTGAGAGCAACAGAAAATAAAAGTGTAAAAAATAATGGCTTAAATGGTATAATTTTTCTTAGTTCTTAAGATTTGATTAATTCTGGATTTCACATGTGTGAAATGTTATTAAAGTCAAAATACCAGAAGCATCTTATCATTCATTCATCATTTATTCTTTAGATTTTAACAGTTTCCTCTGTATACATAGCTTCTTGCACGTTATCAGTAAGTGCTTGTTTTGCACACGCAGTTAGAATAATGTCTGGAGGTACTTTTAAAGGCCACATGGCTTCTGGAAGAATTAATTTAGCTCATTAGTGGCAGTGTATTGAAATCTGTGAAACAATGACCCATATATTCTCTATTCTTCAACAGTCCGCAAACACTGCATTTACATAAAGGAATTATATGTGGTGATAAGACCTCCACAAGTTATCCTTCAGAAAGAGTAGTTTCTCAGTCTCAGAGTAATGTAATATGGGATCAGCACAGTACTTGCTTTACACAGCCCTACTTCTTTCTGTTGCTCGTGTTTGATTAGTTTCTGGGCAGGACTGCTGACAGTGTAGTGACACATGCCCCGCTACATTACTGTGGAGTTTATGCTTGTGAAATCTCTTCTGCTCTCTTGAGGCAGGAAGGTGCAAGCAGTAAACCATGAGGTCTCCTAGCAGCATTCCCATGTAAGGCTGTAATTCCAGAAAACTGCCAGTCTGTGTGAAAAAATGGGGTCCTTTCAACTATAATCTGATTAGTCAGTCCCAGTTTTAATTAAATCCTTCTGTCTTTGCTCTAAACTGTTTTTTTCTTAGGTGAGCTGCATTTTCTGCTCTTCTGAACTGCAAAACTCAGTAGGTGCTGTAACAGGCATGAGTGGTCACGAGACCAGTTGACACAAGCAGATACGAGACCACCTGAGTATATGAGCAACTTGCCAAGAAAGGAAGAGGTAGGAGGTGAAGCTGTGGCTCGGTTACTCCCCGTACTGCCAGGAGCATTAATTTGCCTTACGAGTCATCACTGATGAGCAAGCAATAAGGGAGATTTTGGGAGCTGTTCACTCTGATATTTTCTCTGCCCTTTCTCCCTTTTTCTCTTTTGAGACAAGCAAAACACTGAACTTCAGCACTTTTGTCCCCATTGCCTTTTGAAGTGAGCTTTCACCACATATTAGGCTCTGAATTAAATGAAATGAAAATTAATTTTTTTTCCCACAGGTTCTGTTGCATAGGACAATGTTTTAAACTAAAAGAGGGTGTTTTAAAACTAGACATAAAGACTAAATTTTTTATGATGAGGATGGTGAAATACTGGCACAGGTTGCCCAGAGAGGTCATGGGTGCTTCATTCCTGGAAACATTCAAGGTCAGGTTGGATGGGGCACTAAGCAACCTGATGGACTTAAACATGTCCCTGCTTGTTGCAGGGAGGTTGGACTAGATGAACTTTAAAGGTCCTTTCCAACCAAAGCATGCTGTAATTCCATGATTTTATGAAAACCTCAGGAGTTTTGTCCAATTCATGCTAAATGCAATCTGATAGCTAGGTATTGAGCAAGACACGTCAGACAGAGAGACCAAAATGGAGGGATGATGTCAAGGGCTATGAATTAGAAGAAAAGGCAACACTTGTGAGTCACTGATTGACACTGAGTAGCTAATCATATAAGCAGACTAATCACTTCTAAGAAAAGAAAGGAGGGGTAGGGCATGGATGTTTATGGGAAAAAATATTAAAGATGGTCCAGAACACAGAAATGGGGATTCATGATTAATTTACAGCCGAAATAGGAAGAACCAAGAGAGGTGTGCTTAAAGTGTTGGAAGAGCCCAGCACTCCCCACCACAACAACTTGAACATATTATTATTACATTATTAAATCCACAAAACAAACAAACAAAACAACAACAAAAAAAACCCCACCACCACAAAACCCAGATATCTTCCTACCCCATTTCTCTTGTACTGTTTCCCAAAAATATTGCAAGTTTTGTTTCCTGGCAGCCTTATAGTTCTTGGTAGACGTGGATCTTTTCAACGTACATACTGGCTGCTGAAAACTCTTGAGACTTGTTGGTATTAATGGAAAAACTCTAATCAATGGAGTGGGAGCAGTTCTATCAACATGGAGGAGTGTCACAACATCCAGCTCATATACGTCTTTCCCATTGTCACAGAAACTCTGAACCAAATTACATTATCGAAGTTTTCAAACTGATCTGGCATGAAGAATATAAAGAAATAACACCTACTGTCCTAGTTAGAGTAACAGAACCATAAAGACCTGTCGCGGGCAGGGGCCGGAACAGCTGCTAACCCTGCAGACAGGCACTGTCTTCCCCTTCCTCCTCCTTTCCCCCCCCATGGCGGGAAAAGGCAGAGGATGAGAGAAGCAGCAAAAAACCCCAAACTTGTGGATTGGAAAATAAAACTAAAACTACTTTAATAATAATAACAAAGTCAGATGAAATATATACAGATATACAGAACCCAAACTACGTCACCACCAAAACTCCGGTAAGATCCGCAGCAGGCTGAAATCTCTGAAACCCAGGCGCATGTCCCCTCCATTCACACACTCAGTATGAACGGCGTTCCCCGCTTCCCTCCCACAGGGTCCTAAAGCCCGCCTGCAGGATCCTAGGTGTCCCCCTAAGTGCCAGATGCAGAGCGATCCAGTAAGGGGGCTGGCCCCCAGTTATATTGAATCTGATGTATATGGGATGGAATACTTTAGAAAGTAAAATCATTAACAGAAATAGTTCTGTTCTAACTGAAACCAGGACAAGACCTTAGCATGAAGTTTACAGGGACAGAGGATAAATAGCATTTCTTGCTATCAATCCATGATCTCAAAGAGAGCCAGTCAAAGCCTGTAGAAATCAAATTTCTGCTAGCTTCAACTCAGGCCTTGGTTTCACTGATATAAATGCAGCAGCTGGAATGCATATGGAAACTTGTAAATTTGCAAGCTAGCTCACAAGTAAAACAGGTGATTTATGCTGTGCACTGAAATACTGTGTTGATTTGAAAACACAAACCAGTCAAGGCTACATATGTGCCATTGCTCACCAGGGAAATAATTAAAAATGGACTGCAGCATTTGCTGAACTCTGTTACTGAATAGTTCGCCTTCTCTTTTCTCATGTCATACTTTCATGGGAAGAAGTTCTTCTAAACAGGGAAGTATTCTTCCTCACATAATTATGGTGGCAGTGAACTACATTTGTTTACTTTTGTTTCCTTCTGAAGTCTGTCCTGCACACTTTTAATATTAGTGTTCTAAATATTGTTACTTCTTCCAGTCTTTCATAACGTGTTAGTAAAACATTCATTCCTAAATCACAAGTCATACATACCAGCTGGTACCTAGGGTTTGACAAATAAGTTTTCAGCTTACACCACACAAGAAGCTGAATGTTCCAGTTCCCACCAACTTATAAATAAGTTATGTAGTCATTAAAGGACAAAAAAACCTCTGCCTCTTAGGAGATTCTTCTCTTCCTTATAATGGAGAACAATTGGTTTTGTTGACTTCTGGGAAAGTTGTTATTCCTTACACAGTATATATCTTGAAGTATTTACAGTGCCACCTTGACGAAAAAAGGAACTATTGTCTCTTTGAATCTACAGGAGTTTAATCATCGTAGTTTTATTGTGATGATCTCTGCTCAGTATGGTGATGCATTTCGCGTTGGAAGTTTCAGTTCTGGCCTTTAGTTGGCCTTGACAGCCTTTGACATATATTCTGGAAAAAAACAGGTAATGAGAAGTAGGCAGCCTTCACTACCTCCATGCACAATACTACCCACCAACAAGTAGACTGGAGTGGTTTAGCTTGGAAGTGTATTTTTGTGCTGAAATGTCCCCAGAATACCTGCAAGAACTTACTGTCTGTTCTTATTAAGCGGAGTCACTAAAGATGCTATTATTAAAGTGTGGAGTTTTTCTTGAGTTGAACATAGCTGAAATTTGTCTGTCACATCCATGAGCTGACTGGTCCTTGCCCCAGCTGTTCCTCACTCCAGCTGTTCCTCTACTGATCTTCTCAAACTTTCTCCAACCTCCCAGCTTTCTTACCTCTGTCTTAAGTCCTGATATCAACACCTCCACCAATTCTTAGTGCTCATTCCTTTTCCTGAAGATTTATACCACAAATCTTTCCACCCAGCCCTTTTCTGCCAAGCATTCCTCCTATTATCCAAAGCACTTCAGAATGTCTTCAGGCTCTGGCACCTGTGAGGACAATTTTGTGGAAAATGGAATCCTTGTTTCACTTCAAGCTCATTCCTCCAGAAGACTTAATAAGGAAGAAAATGAAGTACAAAGTTAATAAAATGTTGATCTTTGGTTAATAGAGTCACGATGGTGAGATATTGAATGGAGCAGTAAAAATAAAACTGAATCTTAAATTGCAGGATATTAAACATTTTTAAAATATTTAGGCAAGATGTTTTCAGTTTATTTGAGAACTGATTACAGATGACTGGAAAAGGTAAACTTTTTATTAGAAATTAGGACACTCAGTCTCTTTATCTACAAATGTAAAATAATATATCCATCCTGAAATACACCTATGTTTTATAACAAGCCTACTTAAATCAAAATAATTACTATTTCATGAAACAGAAGACACAGCCCATGATCGTCCCAAAACACTGGCACTTACACTGATAATGTAACACTGGGAAGTTATCTGTTAAAAAGTTCTGGAGAGGATTCACAGACAATTACAACAAATCTAGCCCAGTTGTCAGTTTTCAAGAAGAATAGATACTATTCCAAATTAATAAGTAGGATATCACTGTTCTAAATATTTAAAAATGTATTTCCAATGATTGCACAAATCTTCCAAGAATAGGGTCATTTCTCGAAATTGTAGTATAAAATTATGTTTAAATTTATATTATGTAGCATAATTGAAAATTAATGCAGTAGTTCTGATAGATAGCAGTATTTCTTTAATTTTATATTTTATTTGTATGTTTGAAACTTAATATTTTATTAATAGCCAGCATTACAGAATCTACATTCTTAACTGCTGCTGAGAACACATCCTACTAAACACTGAATGTCAAATAGTCCTGCTGGCAGGTTACAATGTCTTTTAAATTCTGCTTAATATCAGAGGAATACTTACTAGCTTCAGAAGTAATTCTTGCAAAATTCTACAAACACATCTGATTCAGTCCTCGATGAAGGTAGCAAACATCCCAGAAATGAAAGAACAACAGAAGTAACAGCCGACCTTGGGTTAAAAGTCTGTTTAACTAGAAGGAACACCATCTTGCATGTAAGTCTTTAAGGCACAACAATATGATTTATTTAGAAAAAAATTGATTTGGAAAAAATAGACAGGTCAGTTCTGTGATATGGAGGATTGCCAGGTCTGCTTTCTTTATTATGGAAATCAGGTGCTTCTGCTGTTTTTGGAAACACAAAGTTATATCATAAATTCACTCTTTTCCTTAGACTTCAGAAGAATGTGGAAGTTCACCTAGCCACTCCTAACTAGCAGGTGATGTGTAGTACTTGTAATGTGTTTTTCTACAAAAACCTGAAGTGTGCTGTGAACATGAGGCAGCAACAGCTATTTAGAACAGTAAAACTCCTCCCTAGACCGAAAAATATGCTGAAAGACTGTGGAGTCACTTCTCTGGCTAATAAGCTATGGGGAGCAACCTCCTTTGACACTGTACCTCAATATTTATCAACAGCAACTTGCTGTGTAGAGACATCCTGGCAGCTTTGGCCATCTCTTTGTTGCCTTGGCTCTGTGAAGAAAATCTGGTGAATGGTAGTTTTGGTCATGCAGAGGCTGCTTTTCTGTACTTATCCTCCAGTACAAACCATATTAGGTAATCATTACCATTGTAAAGCTGCAAACCTCATTAGATAGGGACATGTTATCATGTAGATGACCTTATTGCAGCCTTTCAGTACTGGAAGGGAGCCTATAAGAAAGATGGGGACAATCTTTTTAGCGGGGCCTGTTGTCATAAGACAAAGGATAATAGTTTTGAACTAAAAGAGGATAGATTTAGACCAGATGTAAGGAATAAATTTTCTGTGATGAGGGTGGTGAAACACTAGAATAGGTTTCCCAGAAAGATGGTAGAAACCTTATTGCTGGAAATATTCAAGGTCAAGTTGGACAGAGCTCTGAACAACCTGATCTAGTTAAATATGTCCCTGCCCACTGCAGGGGGTGTTGGACATGAATAGCCTTTAAAGGTCCTTTCCAACTGAAAGCATTCTATGATTCTATGTTGCACTAAACATCTTTCAGCAGGGGTGAAGTTCAGAAGCCCTTACAGGCTCTTTTTAGTCAAAGGAGAGAGATAAGCCCTGATATAGGGAAGATCACACTGTGTTGCTCAAGTGCTCTGAATTGTGCCTCTGTTCAAGTAGGTGACTTAATAGCCATGGTTTTGAAGTTCTTCTCACACACACTCTCCAACTATTTTTTGCATAAACCTATAGCAATTGTACAAACCAGTTCTCAGTGCTTCAGATTTCATTGTGTAGGTTCTTCAGCCCAGCTGAAAGGAACAAGGCTTTGTTGCTGTGTTTCTGTTTAATTCAGTTTAATTTTACTCTCTGGATTTGTTGTTGTTTTTTTTCTTGGCTTTAGTTCTCCTCTGCACTCTTTTTTTCTAGCTGCCTCTTCTCTTTGCCCAGTCAGCAGGAGAGTGCTTGTTTCTCAGGGATCAAACATCTCCTTATTCACTTTTGCTGGCTACACTGTGCGGCACTTATTAAGACAGAAAAGATGATTTAGCCCACAGGCCTGCACATGTGAGTGACTACCCTAAAAGTACTGCACAGCAGTATTTAGTGGTTGCCTTCAGGGTACCAGGTCTCTCAAAATATTTGGCTGGTTTTAACTCCCTTAAGGAAGACTAAGATGTGAGGTGGGATTGTACCACTACCTGCATAGTTGAAATGGCTTCATTTGCATTGAATAGCTGGCACTAAGTCAAGCCTGGGAAGGTCTAGGCACCATTCAACAAACTCTTTAGATGTTTCAGCCTTGCCTGCACAAGTTCTTGTTAGTTAATATTTCTCATATCACATATGATGTGGTATGGGCCACAAACATAACGATTAAAAGCTCACTTCTTTTCCTCCACTGCATTTTGGTGACACATGCTGCATTGGTCCCCAGGGTGAGCTTACTCAGAGAAGTGACACTTAAAAATCAGACTTATTTTGGAATGGCGAACGACACCCATAAGAAAACACTAAAATCAGACTACAAAAAACTACCCATTCTCACTTCAAAGAAATACTGTCTCAATTTAAAATAAAGTACTTGTGATCCAGGATAGCTGTACAGAATGAATAAATGCTTTTCTCTCCTTTGCAACCACTCACAGGAGGTAAATAAATTGAGAAATCCATGCCCAGCATACGAATCGCCCCTCCATCAGTATCTCTAAAGCTTTCAGAGCCTTGGTCCCATTGAAATCAACACCATGGCCAAGCAGCATAGAAAAGCAACTTTACCTGGACTTCATGAAGGGCTTTTCTTGCTAGCATTTGTCTTCAGAAAGAATTTTTTAGGAGGGGTAATCCATTAACAATTATTTTTACTGAGTTCTGTAGTTTTCTGCTCCAACTGAGAACTATAAACATCCACATACATTTTTCATTCACAGAAATTGCGTGGAACTGCTTCCTGCTCCTCATTATCCTACAGCTCTCTGTGTCTTAGTTACCACTAGCATTAAACCTATGTGTATTCATTAACTATGAGCTAGAAAAATCACAGATGTACAGGGACCAGGAGAGAAGTTTCTCACAGAGATCTAATAGTTGAAATGTAAATCTTCCTCATGCCGAGATGTAAATTCAAATCCAAGTGCAGCCAATATCCTTGAAGGCATTTGGAGTGAAATCTGCTGCTGCTAATCTTATTATTTTGCCCCCTCTTTTCTGGACTGTAGTGTCAGCATTGCAGCTGTACAAGTGCCAAATGTAGGAAAGAATAATTCAGGGGTTTTTTTTGGCTTCATTTTTTTTATTTCTATATGAATACAGATTCATGAGACAATTTCATAATACTTATAAAGATCTACTGTTTGTAGTATGAGACTAAAGGGAGATAAGTGAAGAAGAGACTGAGGTGTGAACAACGAGAGATATTAATTAGCCTGATTTGTTAAAGCAGTATAGATTATATTAAATGTTAAAGGCAAGCTGGAGAAAGCCCAGACAAAACAGTAGTGGTGATAAGAAATTAAGAAGCATGTCCTAGGAGGAAAGGTTGTGGAGAAGAAAAATGTTTATTTCCTCTAGAAGACACAGAGACATGATAACAGTTGTCTGATATTTAAAGGTGTTGTTAAGAGTCTGCTGACTTACTGCTCGCTTGTGACCATGGGGGAAGGCAAGAAGTAAGCTTGAATTGTTAGAGTAGAGAATTATATTAGATGCTATAATTTTTTTCTGCTGTCAGGGTGGCAGAACATGGGAATGAGATAACTAGTTCATCAGACAAACCTGGGCATATCTGGGGCAAAATTTATGCAATCTTATATTGGACAGCTACTTTAGAATAACATTAATCATGCCCTGGAAGCATCCTTTTCTCCCTGTGGGCTCTGAAGAAAATGACTAACTCTGGTGTAGTCATACACATTCCACCAGATGAATCCCCATCCCAGATGTCCAGCTTGGCTTGATAGTCCCAGAGCACAGAGTCTGTCTTGGCACACTGACAAAATAGAAAGATGGGTTTTTTTCCTGAAGTTTTGTCAGGACATCAGATTTTCCCTGTCTCTTCCTGTTAAGCTGCAGTCCTGAGAACAAAATCATTCCCAGTACTGTAACAAGACAGAGGTCAGGACCTCTCCCATCCCATTTCTTCACCCCATCATGCAGACTGCTGCATGATGGGGACATTTCTGCCTACCTTACACCCTCTTAAAAAGATACTGTTGAGTATTTTTAAGAGATGATCAGAGAAGCATTACTTGAGATCGGTCTAGGTATGATTCACCCTGCTTCTGTGCTGGGACTCCAACTTAGCTCATGAACTGAGATCCCATTCCTTCAATAGTCATAAAGTTACTAAGAGGAATTTGATGGAAAAGACAACAGAATACTGAGTTGCAAAACCACAGAAAGTTTACACATAATAAGAAGACCTGTTAGTCTGGGGTAGAAAATGATCTCAATGGTACGAGAGGAACATCAATGAATCACTTTAACATGGATTGGGATCATGTTGGAATATAGACTGTGAGTAATGCTCTCAAAAGGTTCTTGAGGGCATGGACCAAAAGTAATCGAACAGATCTTTTCAAAGGTTAGCATCTGCAGTTTTTAGACTACACTGGCACAACCTATATTTCTGTTACAGATCAGTAAAAGAAAAAACACCTCCTTTAAAACAACGGTACTTTAAAACAATGGTATTCAGCTGAGTAAAATTCCAGGAGGTAGCTATCCATATCTATTCACAAGAGGGTGTTACATCTATTCAGTAACTAATATGACAAATTCTTCTTGTCTAATTTGCTGTGATTTTACAGGCTGAATATTCTGAGCCATGTGCAGATAAAGTCCTCACATCTACAAACTTGTCATTTAAAGCAGTTTTTCTCTACATATTAAAAGCTGTTTTCAAAACACAGTTTCAAGACAACTTCATTTTTTTCGTTTTTTTGGATCTCCTTACAAAAATTGAATTTTTTTCCTCCGGCCTTCCAGAATATGGCCAAGTACTTGAAGACCTTAAGTCCAAGCCAGTGCAAGTCAAGGTGGGCTCTGACCTGACAATAGGAAACTGGGGTTAAAAAGTTGCTTCCTTTCCTTCTTCCCCCTCATTAGCTGCCCATCCTCCAGAGACTGCTCCTTACATGGCTAAAAGTCTGTGCACTTTTCCGAAACTGATTTTGAAAATGGTCTGTGTCAATACTGGTGCTCTAAGAGCAGGCAGAGCCATGAGTGGTTATAGGGGGACTGGAGATTGTAGACTTCTAATGCCCCTCTATTAAAGCCAGAACACAATGATCTATTATAACCAAGAGTACTTTTATGGGGTGAACATGAAGAAAATGGGACTGAGCACAAATATGATAAGTACATCAGCATCCTTTTTCCTCTTATGGTACCACACTTGCTACATCAGCACACTTCCAGGAGCTGCCTCCTGAGCTTCTTAGGCCCTTTGGGAAAGCTGTCTCCAGACTCAGAGAAGTTTTTCTTGACCACAGGTGTTGGGATGAGGTACACTAGAGGTGATACAGATGATTGGTCACACCTTTTCTTAGTATCCAACACTTTTGGCTCAATTAGTGAAGCCGTGCCTTTCTGCAAGCTGTTCGTTTGAGTGTAGGATTTATTTCTTACCACTTCTTACCATTACACCAACAACTTTCACCCTGTAACATTTACTTGGTCTGAATTCTTAACTGTTTGGGATACTGGATAGCTCTGGAGCAGCTCTCCAAAATCCTGCCAGCTTCAGGGAATAATGAGATCCATTCTTCAGTACTGAACAGTTGGAGTAACAAGACATAATACTACTTTTACTTGTTTTTCCAGAAATGCTCCCAGGTTCTCATCATGAGAGTTTCTAGACAGGTGGCTTTAAAGAGCAGCTCACCCTTCTTATTCAGAGATCTCAGTGGAGAGATTCATGTGTCCTAAAATGAGTATGAGCTTAAGTGGTTTGGTGGGTGAAAGCCAGTGTGCTCAGCAGCATCATTGTTGGATGAAGTAAACCGAGAATGTAGATGAAAAATCCATCAATCATACATAGCACATTTCACCTGCTCAGGGTGATGCTCAGAAGCATTAAGGATATATTTTAATTTCTCAGATGCAAAGTCATTCTGCTTTTAGCCATTTGAAAATCACAAAGGACTCTATGCTTTCAGAGAATCTCTTAGTGAGTTTAAGATGCTATCAGTGCACATAAATGTATACATCAGGCAGAGTTATAGAAATATGAAGCATGTTGGGCCTGAGTCAGAACTCACAAAGGGGTTGTATAAAGGCAGAAAGCTTTGGCCCTGACTCACACAAATGAGTGCCAGATGAGATCTGCAATGTTTGTATTTGGAGTACAAACACTTCAGTAAAGCAACAGCTAATGCAGTCATGACATCTACTAGAAAAAGTTGCAAAGGAAACAGTAGCAAGAAGCACTTTGTACTAATCATCACTAAAGTCCTGGGTTAAGCTTAGCATTTGCTTTACTTTGTGTTGACCTTGGATTTTTAACCACTTCCCTGTAGTCTTTCTCAGATTTCAGTCTGAGAAAGGCTACAGTCTGGCCTTTCTCAGATTTCTAATCAAAGAATTTGCAATTCTGTGCAACAGAAAAAGTATTGTTCTTATTAAAAAATTATTCCATCAGCTCTACTTCCATCGTCTCACTCTTATTTCAGTTGCCCTAAATTGTCACTAGAGTAACTTAGTTTAAAAGTTAAACTTTCAAAATGTGATGCTTCTACCACTTTTGACAGTCAGAGAGTTTTGGAGATATTTCACAATTGTTCATGTAAGTTAATAATTGGATAAGTATCACTATAATGCTTTTGAAACAGAACAAATAGATGTAGAAATGTGTACAGCAACATAGCAAAAGAACAGTTTTGGAGTAAATTAAATAACACACTAGTATTGCACCAAAGTGAAATTCTTTTATTCCAAGCACAGCTGAACTGAAAACCTGGAAAACTTCCCTTTCCTTAACCACTAAATAAAAATCTCCACATAATTTTTGAATGGGATATTTTTATCAAAGTTGTAGGAGTTTCTGAATGGCAATGGGAGATGTTAATCACTGAAAACTTGTCAAGTCAAACTAGAGGCAAATACCTGTAAAAGAAGCAGCAAACCTTTAAAACCTAGAAAACAACCAGAACAAGCTGAAAACCATTTGATTTCTAGTTGCAGCTGAGTGCTAGGCAATGAAGAAGTGGACAGGGAGTTAGTTGAGGTGCATAAAATACAGTGCTGCTATGGAGGTGTAGAAATGTCCTGGTTTTCCCCTCCTCTTCATCAGAGGGATATTAAATTTTTAGTCATGCTTTATTTTTTTTATAAATGAAACAGTAAATACTGAATCTATTGAGAGTCCCACACTTTTCCATTCTTTCTATGTAACAGGCCAACTGCAAAAAGACCAGGCTAAAACAGTAGCCCTAGGATGATGAATGTATGGCTGTAACAGTTTACAGTCTCCTTACACCCAGTGATCATCTCTGTTAAGGAATGAATTTTCATTAAGTGATCTGAACTGTAGCAGTTCTAGATTCGTATAAGTTTTTTCTGAAATTTCGTAGGACTGCCAAATATGAACTATGAACTGGGGTCAGAAATACCCCTCAAGCTAATCTCAGGCATGTGAAGCTGGTTTTCTGCTATGCATATCACATTTAAGAGGAAGGGTGGGCTTGGGACATCTGTGCACATAGTGAGTTTTGCCCAAACTTTCTAAAGAAAAAGAATTGAAAACCATTCTCCTTATCACTTCTGGTGTACTATGAGCAGTGCCAGGGGCTGGTGTAAATCAAAGGTCATCCTTCTCTATATGCATGTTTTACAGTCCACTTAGTAGGTTCTTATTAGAAATAAGTACTGCTATACACCTCTTACCCTTTTTCTGCTCTCCAGCAGTGAAGGGGTGCACATGGGAAACATAATTTACAGAGTTTACAAAGAGTGATGTGTCTGCACACTGAAATGCTAACTTTCATAGGCTGTAAAAATAGTTACAGCTTTTTAATGGAATGATAAGTTCTGGGATCCCCTGAGTCTATAAAAAAATAGCCTCAAAAAGCTAAATAGTGAAAACAGCACAGAGAAAATATAAGCCTTTTCATCTACAGTCAGAGAGTTTTTGTATGATATAAGAAGTCAAAAGTCCTTCAAAAGTAGCTGCCACTAGTTACAGCCAGATACTCAGGATGTGGGGACACTCTGGTTATGCAATGTCCACTGTGGTTAGAGAACACCTCTTCCAGCTGCACCTGCATCTGATGGGCTGCAAGCTTCAGCTCCACAGCTAGTCTTTGCAAAGCAAGAAACTGCAAGACAGTCATTTGAATCAGCTACTTATTTTGCACCATGTTAAGGGCTTGTAGCATGCAGAGTGCTACAGTTTGATGTGGGACAGAAAATAAAGAGATTTTGATGGTGCTGGGGAGAGGAAAGTATCAGACTGACGTACGCCAGGTGATAAAGATGTGGGGTTAATTTTATATACAGAATGAAGATTATTATCAACATGTACCCAAAAAGGGTTTCCAAAAATACATTTTTGGATGAGACCTGTGCAAAGTAATTCTTGCCCACAGACAAAGTTGTGTCGTATTTATCAACTCTGACAAAAGCAGGGTTTTTTTCTGCTACAGAAGCTCTGTCAAGACATTGTGTGCACAGCTCTAACTATCTCCAAAAGGACTAGATCAGGAGAAGCAAAGAATAAAAGGGATAATACAGAGAAACAAGGCAGAAGTGGAATTAGCTAGCTATCTTTGTCCTTTAAGCAAGAATGATAGAAATTGTTTTATCTGTTTAGAAAAGGTGCCAGTTACAAGTATGCCAGTCCCACAGAAGCAGTTAGATGACTTTGAGTAGATAGTATCTTTGAAAAAAAGGATAGTAGTGGAATAGGATAGTAGGGAAATGGGAAATCTGCTAAACATGCATTTGAAGGAAAATCTTCTAATAAGGCTACATTTGAAAGAGATATTGAGCTATTGAGATATTGAAAATCAGTCATTAGCCACAAAGAGAGCTATGAATATTAAACTGACTATACAGCGCATTTCACACAACTCAAAATAATGTTCCCACTCCATATGTTTTGCAGCCTGTGAACTTTTACATCTCCAGTGGTAGCCAAATATTTGACAAAATATCCAAGAGTGCCCTTCCACTTTTAATTTTAGCATGTTTGTTTATGTTTACCAGTTGAGCAATTAATTTTCTGCAGAACTTACTTATGGGTTTTATAGAAATTTTCCAAGAAGTAGCTGGCAAAAAAAATTACAATCATTAGTTTAGATCAAGTATTTCCCAACAGTGTTTACTTCTTTAAATGGGAAAATGAAGATTTATCATAACAGACTAGCTGCATTTTCCTCCTTTAAATATTTGATATTTCCAAAAGATTACGTCACAGTTGTTTGTGTCTGAACCTTTGAATCTTGGATAAAATTAACTTGTCCCATTTTGTATTGTAAGCTCATTTTATACATCCTTCTCTGTGTTGAAACGAGTTTTTCTCATGTTCAGCAAGTAAAAGTAAGTCAAAACACAGCTTTTTCACTGAGTACCTTTTCTGCTCCAGATCATTCTGTATACAAAGCAAAGGAAAAGGATGCAGCTCAGAGAACTTCCTTGTGAAGACTGTCTCTGCCTCTTTGACCAAGGAAATATGTTTATTTATACTTCAAGAGATTTCATAATCTGGTGATATTTTTGAACACAAAAATACGCTTAGATATTCATTTAGCAACAAAGATGAGAATCAGTGGGTTATAATCTATGTCAGACTGGGAGACTGTGACAGTTTCACATGACTCATGTCTCAGTTTGAGACTGGATTACTGCCCTGAACCCTGAATTAGCCTGGCCATTAAATCAGCTAGGAAACTGTAGCTTATATATAATGGAAAGGCTCCTTTTTTCATGGAATTCATTAGTCTATTGTGGGTTGCCTCTCTGAACTCTTTCACCCTCTAAGAGAAACTAAACACTCAAAAACTCTAAACCTGAAAATCAGAGCAAACCAGGCACTCAACAGATGGGAATCCAAGACAGGACTCTGTTTAATGGAGTACTGATGTTGAAGTAAAACTCTTTGAACCCGTACTTCCACAGCACGTGAGCTGCCATGGACTCAGCAGACAGCAGATGCACTTACTAATTACTACTAATTGCTGCTGTCTAGACACCATGTGAAGACTAAACTACCAGCCTTGTTTACAATCCAGCAAATACCTGCATACTGTTCTGGTATTATTGTGGATCACTGTGTACTAAGTCACCAGTGCTGATTTTGCATAGAGCAACGACAGCAAGAATAACGGTTTTCATCATAACCTGGACAACTGCATGAAGTGAAAAGAACTGGAGAGTCAGGCCTGTCACTGTTAGCATTCATTTTCCTTCACCCAATCCTTACTGTGTTTTTTTTAGTTTGTAGCACATGACCAAGCCATTTTCTCCATTAAAGCCTCAGCCAAATATCTATGAATGAGAAATGCTAGCAAAGAAGGCTCCAAGCATGTAAACATCACACAGAGATTTTGTGACACAAAAGATTTGATTAAACTTTTTTGAAAAGTGGATCATTCAGTTTTGTTTAATTTCTTTTAAATTGATAGCAGTTTAAGCAGAAAATGTTAGTAGTTTTCACTCTATTCTAAAAAATCTCCTTGTGATTCCTTTCAGGAAATAACAAACGCAACAAGAATTTCCACAGATTTGGAAAAAATTTTGCCATGCCTTTCTGGAAAGTTTACAATTGTTTTGAAGTAATGAGATTGTAACCATTCTGCCTCTACTCATCTTTCCTACAGAGACTAATACATGGGTGCAAGCACTAAGAAACAGCAATATCCGACAGATTATTCATGGAGGACATATAGAGTCCACCATCTCACCTCAACCATGAGTTAGTGCATCTGCCATTGTTCTGTCTCATGGTGTTTTCTCCCTTTCTAGCTGTCATGAAAACTAAATACAATACCTAATGCATCAGATGGACAACATTTAAAAACACCTATTAATGGCACCTGCACAGGAATTTCCTACCTGCATCACACTGGTCTTGCACAAGAAAACTTTCCAAACAATGCTGCACAACAGAAAAGCATTAAACTGAACAATGGAAACAATGAATGAAAACAGAATAGTGTGGTAGTATATGAAAATGAAAGAAGCAGGAAAGAGGTTTTGGAACAGTAAAAAAATATTAATGTATTTTAATATTTTACAGATATTTTACATCATTTTTCTTCCCTAAAAGGGAGAAAAAGTATCATCAGAAATGGTAGTAGATGCCAAAGTGAGGCTGAATTTAAAATGGAATTATTGAAACCAGGTCCTTCTTAGGGTTAGATTGTTGATCTTTCCATTTCTGTAGACCGTACACAAGATGTAGATAAGAGCTAACAAGTAGATACTAAGATCTGGGGAACAGTATGTTGTACTGCTGTTTGAACACAACTGTGAACTGACTTGCCTGATCCAAGGCTGAAACCACCTGAGTCAGCAGTGATTGAGGCAAACTATACACAACAACCAGCCAGGCAAGCACAGATAAATCCTGCCTTGAGAAAAAGTACAAGCTGAGCTGCTAGGTTTCAGACAACTTCTTTTCAAATCCAGGAGACCCAGGAGAAGTAGCAAACTGGTATAACCAGTGGCAGTCTCCTCTGTCAGTACTCCTCAGCCAACATATCCTTGTTGCATGATACATCTATATGAGTTAGTCTTGCCTTGTCACAACACACCTGGCAGCCCTTAGCTCAGGCCTTGGCTGGAGGCAGGATCTCTAACCCAGACTGGCACATGGCAGATGCCTGCAAATATACACTGTGTAGAGAGGGGGAGAGGAAATGTCCAAGGTGTTAGCTCCTTATACACTCTTTCCCTCCCTACTGTGACACTTTCAATACTTTAATACTATTTTTCCTGTCTCTTAGGTGCAGTACAATTATTGTGAATCTTTAATGTTGCTTCTTTTTACTTCCCTGATTAGCTCAGCATTTGAAGCTTTGGTACTTACTTGAGTTAGAAAGAAAAACTGGTGAAAGGACAAGGTATTTTTGGGCAACCCTCCTCCAACCCCGTATTTACAAGAATAAACAAATTCATGCTTTCCAGATCACCCAGGGAACACAGATTCCAAGAAACAGCTTTCCAGCTGATGTCTTCCTGCTTCCTTAAAAGAAATATGACCCGAATGTTCTTTATCAAGCCTTTACTTAGTGCCAAACTGATATTTTTCTAGAAGTTTTGAAAGATTTTTCTCTATCTTTGAAACTGTGCCTTTCTCACTTCTATATACTTCTTACTTCTTAAAAATACCTTTTAAAATTTCTTGTGCCCAGACCTGAATTTGTGGGCACCTCTCCAGCTCTCACAAGTCCCAAGACACATCTTACTTACTCTTGTTCTTAATGTTCCCACAGATGCAAGGTGGCTGTTCTCTTCTCCTATGTGTCTCCTTGGGAGGACTGGACTTTCCAATACACAGCTATGTCCCTCAAAATCAAAACCATTCCACAGCAGAAAAAAAACATGTTGCAGGCTATCCTCAGAGTTTGAAAGGGTGGAGAATTACTCTTTATGAAGGGCAGGAAAATTACATTGGACCAACTGTATTTGGTCAGTTATATAATACAGAGTAATTTTTTTATGAATAAAGGTTTTATTGTCTTTCAGTATAAAACGCATTATTTCATCATGTGTTTCACCAAAGCCATTAATTGCTCTATAAATCTTGAGGTATCCTGGTATTCCCGAAGGCTAAAGAACCTCTGGAATGTTTGCTACACAAATATAGGAGGTAGATGAGGTTACAGGGTATTTGAGGGCATAAAATAAATCATACTGGAAGACTCTGAAGAAACCTTCAAAGTGCACAAGTCTAGCAGACCAGAAGTTATATGAATTTTCTGTCTTTGTGTTAGCACTATGAAAAAACTTCCCTTGACTGCAGATATCATCCCTGGCTTCCTGTAGAAGGAACAGTGTATTGAGCTTTCAGAAGGACTTTATGGGGAAGAATTAATACCAGAACTAAATTATGTCTGCAGAAGAGGTCAGAAAGCAGTGCTGGTGGGAAGTCTTAAAGACTGGCAAGTGAGCACTTGCCTTGAACTTATGAATCAACCATGAAAAGACTTGCTGAAGCTGAATTGGCAGCCAAGCTTGCAGAAGCTTTCTTTGCTGAAACTGTCCACAGTCACAACACAGTGCTGTAGCATCCACAAACCTGAGGTTGCAGCAGACATCTTAACTCTACGGAGCCATCAGCAGAGGACAGAGGGTGGTTGTGTCTGTCACAACACCCCCTTGCTGGAGCCTCCTATGCCTAAACTACTGACATAATTCACAAGTGTATCAGTGCAGAGATGATTTCCATTACAGACGCATTATTTGGAGTTCAGTTTTGTGACAAGTTCAAGCAGCACCAGCAGTGAGACTGAGGATAGGCACCTTAACTCAGATTCATTCACTGTGAAATTCCCCAGCACCTTTTCTAAAATACTATGGAAAGTAAGGTCTATTATGCTAGCCTTTTGGCTTCTTACTTTCTGAAAAAAAAATATAATGTCAATATCCTTTAGAAGGTAGCTGAAACATATCTTGTTAGTGGCTTCTGATTAAGTTACACTGATTAAACTAATAACCTGCTCAAATAAAACCTGATTAAACTAATAACCTGCTCAAAGCAGAAAATACCGTTCGAGGAAGAGGTTGAGTCTCTGCCACTGGTTTATGTTTTTGTTGGACATACCCAGGGCATGCTGCTGCAGGTACCAGAGGTCTCATTCTCTCCTCACCCAGCCTACAACCCAAAAGGATAACAGCTCTTCATATCTCCTTTTGGTCTCAATGTGCACTAGAGGTCTGCAGAGATCTCTGCCTCTCTCCACCATCTGTCCTATAAAATTAGCTCTTACTTTGGGAACCCCCTGTAATGACCCACAAGTAAATAACTACCTGTTAAGGTACTTAATTATCAACAGAAACTTTCTGGTCTAATTATATCAGTGAGAGCTGAACCGAGCCTTTCATACTTCATTGACACATCTATAATATAGCTTGGATCATGCTGGAAAAACACATTTTACAATCATATGCCATTTTCTTCTACAGTCCCAAAAGCAAACAGACATTTTGCACTGCTGCAGCTTCTAAACACAATTCTGGTGTTACTTAAAGGACACAAAGCTGAGTAGCTGCCCTGGTTATCACACAGATACACAGCTCAAGGCCATGCCCACTGCACATGCTCACAGACCACACGAACAGCTGCAAGGCAGGCTGCTGCATAAAGCTTGAGACATAGCATGAAGCTTTATTTTTGGCTCACTTCATCATGGATGATCAAACATCAGACATTTCACTGTGAAACCCTGTCCCTGGAGCAGTGGGAAACAGCAAGGTGTGCTCCTTTCACCATGCTAGCAGTGAGAAGCTGCCCCCTCTCTTCAGGGGGCTTCAGGTAGTATCTACTCTAAGGATAGACCTTACTCCTAAGACCAGCAGATGTTAGTGTTTATGAAGGAAATTTTTTTGCCAGAAATAGCTTCCAAGGTACCGTAGCTAACATTTAAGCAGTGACATCTAACCCAAGTTAAAAACGAAGTGCTTTACACTTAATAAGAGGAGAGCAGGCTAGCACCACAATGATGTGTAGGCAGGGTCCAGTTAGTGCCTGATTTCCACTTCCGGCCACCCTCCTGGTGCAGCTCTTCTGGGAGGAGGGACTGTATTTTACAGAAACATTGGTGGCCCAGATGTGGGCCAAGCTAACCTGCCACCTGAGCTCACATGGAGGGTAAGAGGAAGCCACCAAACAGACGGGTCCAGCTCTTGCCCTCGTGAAGCAGTTTCACCTGGGCCAGCACAGACCAAGAGGAAACACTGTCAGGTGAGAAAATGAGGGTCTGCCTGTGGCAGCAGAAGTTTTGAACAGATCACAGAATCACAGAATCACAGAATGTTAGGAGTTGGAAGGGACCTCTAAAGATCATCTAGTACAACCCCCCTGTCACAGCAGGATTCCCTAGACCAGGTCACACAGAAGCGCGTGGGTCCTGAGTTGCACAAACACAACCAGGGATGCAAAAATCCAATCTATCCCAGATGCTTTTTGCAAGAGGGTGCACTAATGGGAAATACCCTTTTTTCTTGTTTTCATTTTGGCCCCTATGAGCTGCTCCAGCCACCAGTGCAAAATACAGAGCTTATACAGTCCAGAGAGCACAGCGAGGAGCGCAGCACATGCCCACAGAATTACAGAGTCGTGGGTGTTGTTCCCACCGTGATGTTAGCCAGCTGGCCTAGATGTAGATACACAGATTCAGAGAAAGCAGTAAATCAGGATGTGCTATAGCTAACCCCAGACATACAGAAGTCATGAGTCATGCCCAGAATAAACCAGAGGGTAGCATTAAAATTTGTTGGTTTTGAAAAGCATAATGAATGTTGGACTGCTTTTATTTTCCTGTCATTTTTTAATATTTCACATGCACTTTAATTGGATACCAAGTAACTATATGGGTTAAAACTGTGATTTTTTTAAAGCCTAGATTTGAAAAAAAACCTGTAACAACCTGACTGACAGGGCTAAGACTTTTACTAAAAAAACACCTTTAACAGTGAGAACTTCAGTACAACTGCAAAGGTTGGTAACATTGAAATGCCCCTAAGCCCACCCTTAATGGAGACTATGACAGGGACAGACTCCCTGACTTGGTGTCAGGGTAAATACCCATGGAGAAGTCACTATGTTAGTTACCTCCTTGAAGCACAGCAACTCCTAATATGTCAACAACTTGAAAACAACCTTTCTCCTCCAGACAGCCTTTTACCCCTTTATCTTACAGTAGGGCTGGGTGTTCCTGGATTTTAAGAAACACCAGCCTGCACTTTTTAACCTCCTATCCTGAGACTCTTGATAGTTTAAGTGACATAAATGAACTGCATGCTTTTAACTCATGGCTCCAACTGCTCTGTTTTTGTCAGTACTACAGCTAACTGTGGCTGAGAAAACTGAGACTTAAATAATTATCCATATATTTACTAAGTTGCTGCTCCACTCACAAAAACTGAATACAAGGAAAATTTGAACAACCTTTGAACTATTGTGGTACCACTACAGTAAAATGAGCTAAACTAGCTGATTTGCCTGGGGCAGCCATAAAATAACTATCATCCTGGCCATTTGTGGCCCAGCATAATGGGGCTTTGGGTTTAGATGCTCTAGCCAAACCAGACAATTTCTAAAATTGTCATGTTTTTGTATTTAAACAAAGTCCAGCTCTCCCAGGCCCTGTGAGAAGCAGCAAACCTGGTGGTCCTCATTTTCTATTTCCTCTTAAAAGCTAGGATATGCCACTGTATTTACGCCTCTACCACCTATGCTTTCCCTATACTTACTTTGCAGTCCCAGCTACCTCAGTTGTTGATCCAGGGAAACTTCCTCTGTCAATAGTCCCAGGAACAAAAGACATTTGTAACCAAGCTGGTAGTAGTGCTGTGGTTGCATGCATGTTTGCAAGTTTATTTTGTACAGATTTAATCTAAGGCAAAGCAACTGGATAGAAGTTTCTGCTACTTCTGGCTGTGCACAGATGATTCGTCTCAGGTCTCCTTATCTTTGCCCGTAAATCCTGGCTCACATGACTTTCTGCTCTGAACCAATGTGATACTTTCAGGGTGAATATTCAAAAGAAGAAATGTTTAATTATTTTTCAAACTTTTAAAGCACTTCAGGGTCCTTAAATGTTCAGGGAAAAGAAAGAAAGGAAGGAAGAAAGGAAGGAAGAAAGAAAGAGAAAGAAAGGAAGGAAGGAAAGAAAGAAAGGAAAGAAAGAAAGATACACAAAATTAAAAAAAAAAAAAAAAGAAAGAAAGAAAGAAAAAACCTTGCTTACTAACCCTCTTCTCTCCCCACCTTGCCCTGGAGAAGAGGACATCCCTATCTGTTTCTGGCAGAGAGGAACCAACAGCCAGACCTAAAGCTTGTGCATTTTGCACTTCTATCACAAAAAAACCCCAGAGATCATGGAGATGTGGGAAGTTTACAGCAGACATAGTCAGAAACCTGGACCACCATCAGATGCACAGGTGTGCCCCACGTTAACAGTTCCCCTCTCAAAGGAACAGCTCCTTGCCTTGAGACCCATGAACTAAAATCTAAAAGAAAGAAAGAAACAAACAAAAATGAAATTCATTTAGGAGTCTTCAGAGAGCTGGAAAGAAGAGATTTGTTGCCACAGGGAGCTTTGTGGAAGAGCCAAAATAACTGGGGGTGAGGGGGAAAAGATGCTGCCAAAGTATCTGAATGGTGTAGCTAAGCAGGGAGAACAGCAGCATGTGGGGTAGTGTGTGGGGCAGGACCTCATGTTCTGGTCACCTATGTGAGGTGCAGGGGCTTCTTCTCAGGATACAGAGAGGCCGATGCCTCAGAAACAACCAGTAGAGAGCAGGATCTGGAACAGCTACAAGGAGTACTTTGGGTGAAGAGTAATCCAGTGTTGCTCTGTTCACTCCTTTATCTTCCCACTGCTTTGACCTTGTAATTTTCAGCAAAATACTGCTTGGCAAGAAATAGATTCTCCTTTGTAAATGGTGAAAGTTAATTAACTAGGCAGTAAGTAGTTCAGTTTAATTTTCCTAAACATCTCGGTAAGATCTTGAGCTGGTCTTTTGTTAGTGATCTCTCAAATTTGATCCCAGCCCTTGGGATCCTAGCCCTTCAAATCCTGGCAGTTGAGTTGTGAGGCAGGGTGTCACGTACATCTGAAGATGCAGCCCACATTCATGAACTGCAAACAGAGTTTCAAGCTGAGCAGCACTTGGTTAGAATGTTGTTCTCCGTTTGTGTACTTCATGATACGTGGTGATGCAGCAGTCCAGTACTTCAAGAAACTTTCCCCGCAGAAGATAATACATTAGTTTTTCTCTTTCCCCTCATACCTTTTTCCTGCTGATTTAAGTAAGTCTTTTACTGCCAGTATATAACATCTATTTAAGGGAGTTTGCTGCTTTCTGATGTGCTGTGGGCAAAAGGAAGCTAGCAATTTGTTGTTTTGGTCAGGGTCTACTCAGAGAGCAATTTCCTTGCATCTTTAATTTAATGCATTACAATGGTGTTTTCCATTGCTGCAGTTGCAAAGCTGTTCTAAACTCTCATGCAGCAGCACTGCTTTTGTATAAATGTCCATTTGTATTCTCACTCAAGAAACAGGACAATTTAGATGTCATGGCATGTCACCCATTAAAAAGAGAGTAAGGTCATAGTAAATTTCGAAGACATAACCCATTCAACTTTCTTCCTCTTTCTTATGTAGCATTCCCTGCATTTCTGTGGATTTCTCCTTTTGCCTGTGAACCAGATCCTGCTCTTTTGTAGCTGTATAGTTCCTTTGACCTCAGCCTTACTATCAAATGCAGTCCAGTTTCATGTTGCATAGTTTCCCCTGGAGAAAAAAGCCAGTAACAGTCATTTAACCTACCTGTCTCAGTTTGTCTCTCCTCATAGGTATGTATTCAGTGCATACTCACTGCATTATCTGGGCACTTATATTAGCTGTAGATCTATAAGAAAGTCTAGTTATACATGTATTTTACATCTTTCTGAACTGTCCCACAGCTAAGGAGCAGTACACAATGTGATTCATTATAACTGGCAGGCCTTTTACCTGCACACTGTCCAGACTGGTTGCATTTGTCAGTAACACTGAAGTTGAGCTTTCAAAGAACTATTTTCCTAAAAGAGTGAAAAAGAGCAAACAAAAACTTGTTCTCTAACATCTGAGACAAAAGGCTGGGCCACCTTTTTTCTAGTGCACTGTCATCCTAAGTTTGCTTGGAGTTCTCAGGCTTTACTGCAACATAAACTTCAAGTAATGATAAGAGCACAATAGGAGAATAAAAATCCAAACACATATAATAAGTTCTTCTCTCCACAAAAAATGCAGTTAATATCCTTGAAACACTGTGAGAAAGACATTTTCCCACTGAAATACAGGAAATAAGGAAAATCCCACAGGAAATAAGAAAAATAATCAACATTATAATTACAGAATCACAGAATCATTACAGTTGGAAAGG
>VWZX01010573.1:9851-61738 GCA_013399015.1 Galbula dea | reverse complement strand
GAATCCTTTTTCCCCTGGAAGATAAGCCTTTCCCACCTCTTATCATCTGGCCTGGTGCCCTGTAATAGCAGCCATTATCAAGGAACCCAAAGCCCTGCCTGTAGCACCAGTCTTGGAGCCAGATATTTATGGACCGAACTCTTCTACTCCATCCCATATCATGATCAGGTACGGGAAGTAGGGAAGAGAAAATAACTTACGCCCCTGACCCTTTTATCAACCGTCCCAAGGCCTTGAAATCTCTCTTAATTTCCCTCAGACTACAGGATGTGACTTCCTCTCCACCTGCCTGAAAGATCAGTAGGGGATAAAACTCTGATGACTGCACCATGTTGGGAAGTTCCCTAGTAATATCCCTAATTCGGGCTCCAGGAAGGCTGCAGACCTCCCTATGATGAGGGTCAACCCTGCATATTGGACCCTCTGTTCCCTTTAGGAGCGAGTCTCCAACAACCACAACTCTTCTCTTCTTCTTTGTGGAAGAGGTTGTTATATGTCCAGGAAGCCTAAAAGACTGCAGCAAGACCTCTGGCACAGGTTGCCTGTCATCAACATCCCCATTACACTGGCTGTCTTCTAGCAGGGCCTTATATCTGTTTCTCAGAGGCACCTGGGAAGTTGAGGCAGGCAAGGAAGGCACCTGCCTTCTATTGCAGCCATCAACTTTCCTCCAGCCACCTGTGTCATTTAGGCCTCTACCCTCCACCTCTGCCCAGCCTTCTGATACAAGGGCCCCCTTCCAATGGTGTAGGGGGGACTGAGAAGGCAGGGGAGGTTGGGAGGAGCCTTTTCCACCTCTCTGGGGAGGATCCTGCCTCCATTCCCTCCCTCACTTGGGTCATCCTTTTGCAGGCAGCAAGAGGGAGTGGGATGAGAAGATGTAGAATTCTTTGCTCCACCAGAAGCTGCTTCCCGTTCCATTTTTGAAGAGACCAGTTTGTGGGAGCGATCAATTTCCTCCTCACTTTCCCTGATTTTTCTCAACCTACCCACCTCATCCCTGAGCTCCATCACTTCATCCTGGAGCTGTGCTTCCCACACCACACGCAGCCATAGTCAGTATTGCCCCTGGCCACCAGTGAAAGCCTGTGGCATTCCTCACAGCCCATGACTTGGATTCCATTATTCCTCTTGGAGGGTGCTGGGAGCACAGCCTTCCTCTTCCGAGTAGCCACCATCTCTCCCTGAGCAAGGTGCAGTGCCTCGTGTCTTTCCCTCAGTGCTCTCCCGCCTGCCTGCCCTGCCTGTGCAAACTGACGTGCGAACTGATGCGCTCATTCCTCTTGACATGCTCATCCCTGTTGCCTGCCCCTGTTCGCCGCTCTCTGGGTCGCTCGCGCTCCTTACAGTTCTTCAAATCTCCCCTGCAGTGGTTCCAGCTCTGCCCCTCCCTCGCCCTGATGGGGGGTGGGGCCTCGGGTTCTGGCAGGGAGACAGGCCCTACTAGGGGCCGAGGGTTGGGGACGGACGGGGCTCCATGGAGCCGGGTCCCGGCTAGGATGCGCCGCTTCTGCTGCGCTGTGCTGCTCCACGTGCCATACTAGGGGCTGGGGGTTGGGGTCAGATGGGGCTCGGTGGGGCTGGGTCCCGGCTAGGGTGCGCCGCTTCTGCAAGAGTGTGTCTCAGGAGCCTGAATGGTAGGATGAACACATATGTGCCTGTGCACCACTTCTTGGCAAATAAAAAATTTACTCCTGTTGTGACACACAAGCAAATATCCTGCAAAGATGATGTTTGTTTTCCAGCTTGGTGATATAAGAATAGGCAGGGTTGTTTAACTGGGAACCTGTGCGTTTGTCAGAAGATGCCATCAGACAAATTGGCGTGAATTCATCCACTGTAATTTAGGAATGCCTCTGATACAGTGGCAATGAAAAAAGGGGAAACTTAGCTCTCCTCACTAAGAACCTTGATCTGAAAAAGCTGCTCAGTATCGGAGGTTATTCCACAGATGGATGTGGAATATAAGAAAATACTGTTTCTGAATGCTTTTTTGGTGTGTGTATCTGTATCCATGTATAAGTGTGCATACATATTTGTATTATATACACACAGGCAAAAACACAGCCTTGCTTTTCTTAGTTTCGTGGATTTCAGTGGCATCTGGAATTCCTGGTAGGCATGGACCCTTTCTTGTTATGGGAAACTTGGTCCTCGGACTGAACTTTATCAATTCCATGGGGATTAACGGGAGCTATTCACTTAGACCAGGAATGACAAATGCAAATCTACATCTGGAATCTCTCAACTTGCTTGCTAATACAAACTTTCTAGCTAACTGGACAGATCTTCCAGGGATAAACAGGATTTTGTTTAGTTTTTCTTGTTGTTCTTCAAGGAAAATGAAGATGCTTTCAGTAAGATGTAGTGGTCTACCTCAAAACCTTCTCTTTTTCAGGGGGAAATTATGGTTCATCTGGTTACCATACAGGATCAAACTTTCACAATCTATATTTGAGCCCATGCATTGCAATTCATCTCTGTTCACTGCCTTACTACTCTGCTGAGTCTTATTAATCTGCTGATAAAATACAGAGTAATTATGCCACTGATTTAGTTGCATACCAATCTAATACACCAGTGAAATACTTGCCATATTAAAGTCATTATTGGGGGCAGTGTGGTAACTACTTTGGGTTAAATCTGTCTTCTTTTCTAATAGAATTGTCTCAATGCTGCTTAAAGAAAGAAGGCGTAGAAGGTAGGAGGTAGTCAGAGGTTGAAATATCCTGTGGGCTCACCATTCACTGAGGCAGTGTAATTTTGGGACGTTACTGTTATAGTTATTTTCTTAGCTCTGAGTAGGTATATAAAATACTTCTGTTAGCAGTCTGCTTTTAAATAATCTGCTTGAATTTTTAAGGATTAATGTAGATTTAGCAAGCAGCTTCTGGAAATCCATACAGAAATAAACTGAAGAGATAGATCTTACATGAGCTCCAAATTACAACAGATAAAGAATCAGGAGCGCAAAAAGGGCTGTTTCTAATCTGTAGGCTGTTTTTTAAAGAACAATATTCTGTATGGTTGATATTCAGGACTTGTAGCTTCTGGGATTGTACACAATCATGGCAGTCTTTTTGAAGACCATCACGGGAAACAATATGTGTGATCTCTTTATTTTTAACTGCTAGAATGTGCTTTTGTAGTTTGTAATTTTCTTTGGATTTATGTAATTCATCCCCAGCTCACATGTTGTTTTACTGAGGATAGGGGCCAACTGTTGTACACTGTGTGAAGCACGTCACTGTCCTGGTGCTCAGTGTCCTTTTAACACTGGCCACAGCTGCTCTGGAATCCCCTCCCTCTGGGAAAATTTCAATTCCCAGCACAGCCTTCTGAGACAAACTGCCTAACAGTATGCGAAGGGTCAGCTTCTCTGGAAAGAAATCACTGTGGGCAGGACAGAGAGAGAAGAAGGCCTCTGTAAAAAGGAAAAGGTGCCTGCATGTGTTTGGTTTTGTTTTTTAGACCAAGTAATGTTGCATGCTCTAGTTTTGGAAAGGCTGGAAGGAAAAGCAAGCACTGCTACTTCATGCCCTGTTCTGCTTACTGCAGCATGGTGTAATTAAATTAGCAAGAGAAATCAGTCTGCTTACTCATATAACTGGTACAGCAGAGGTCTAGAAGACTATGTTTAAAATATATTTTCCTATGGTGAAGAAAAGAAATGGATGGCCTGGGACTAGCTGAGCTGTAGGCACCCTGAGGGGGAAATTCAGAGTGTGTGTAGCTTAAGAGTTAACTACTGGAACGTTTCATAGACTCATGGCAAAATGAATGCCAAAAATAAAGCAGATGGTACATTGTATATACTTAGTAAAGGTTTTATATTAAGATTCTCACATCACAGGATTCTGTTTTGTTTACACTGCCTACTATTTGTGTTTTAATTAAATACAATGTCATGAAAGTCCAACAGGTGCACAGTGCTTTTTTTCTCTCCAATCCACTTACTGTTGCCCTCCATCTGCAACATTAATTCCTTATTCATATATATCAAATTCCTCTCTCTTCTGTTGAGAGCGTAAGAAATTGTTAACTTTACAAATTCGGTAGTTTCTGCAGTTTTGAGGGATGCACTACACCATGTCCTGGTGCATGTACCCTTCATCACAAAAAAGAGTCTAGATGCTTTTAGCAGAGGATGTGAAACAAGGCTGAGTTTCTGATCTTTACTAAGATCATTCTTTAGGAATAGAGCAGGTGTTTTGGTTTGGTTTCGGGTTTTTTGTTTGTTTGGTGGGTTTTTTATTTTGGTTGTTGGAGTTTTTTCTCCCTTTACTGAGGATGGAAGAAGTCTGTAATTTCTGAATGAATTTGGTTCAGTGAGAAATACATCTAAATGAACATCATCTCCTCCATTTCAGGCTTGAAATTTGTTTTAGGCTTGCTGCAATTTGTGCTCCTCCACTGAAGTATGCATGAGTATACAGTACACAGACCAACCTAAAAGTGAAATAGTTGCTTAGAGATCTTACTTATTAACTTCTTCCCCACTTACTGATATGCAGTTAGCCATTAATCTAATGGCCTGGAATGGAAAAGCCTTTTTGTGGCTAGTACAAATGGTTTCTTTACTTCTGAAGATTATTTCAAAGTGATGAAGAAGTACAAAGAAAAGAATTGATGATGCGTCTTTCTAAGAAAATGTGCGTGGGGAGGTGTGTTTGCAAAAACAGAGAAGAGTGGTAGGAATTTCTAGATATAATTAAGAAATGAACAGCAATAACAAAAATTTGATTGTGTTGCACTTCCAGGAAGGTGGTAGGGAGCTGTAGGAATTTGCAGGATGCAACTGCTCCTTTTCTTTGCCATAAAGACTTAAATCAGTTTAAGTTCATCCTGAAGTATCATCATAGTATCATAGTACCAACTGCTGGAAGAGACCCACTAGGATCATCGAGTCCAGATCTTAAACTCATGGAGGACACCCTAAGAATCATATCATGTGCCTGAGAGCATTTTCTAAATGCTTCTTGAACTCTGTCAAGCTTGGTGCTGAGACAACTTCCCTGGGGTGGGTGCCCTTCTCCTCTCCGACTAATTACAAATGCTTGTTTCTGCTGGTTTCTATATGTATAGATCTTATCCTTCCAGCTTGCTTTGTTCCCAATTGGTTTTGTTCTAAGCAGCTGATTTAGAGATGCTGTGGCTCATCTTTTTCTCCTTTTGAGTGCTATATTTGTGAATACAAAGCCCTGTTTATCTTAGGTTTTAGTTCTGAAACCACTTTAGTCTCATCAAGTTCTAATCTGCTTTAATGCTTTCGCCAGTTGCATTATGTATTTATCTACACCACATACAGTCAGTGTTAGAAAGCATATACATCAATTCAGTATGCTTGGATTTGCTTGATTTATGGCAGTAGCAAATGCTGAAGGAGTTACTGTAGTAATGCCTCCAAGGACTATGTTTGTGGAAACTGCTGTGTAAAGCATTAGTTGAATCGAATACATATGCTCAAAACCTATACTTTGAAATAATTTGTTTCAGAGCTTCCTCTCAAAGCTGGATTCTCACTCACTATGATCCAGAGATCATAGGTATTGTTTTGTGGGCTGAATGAAATTTGAAATGTGAGTTTATTTCTAGAACTGAGTTTTGACGTGTGTTTGTTGAGTCCTTCCCAGCAGTTTGCTATCTTGACCTGCATAAAACTGCAAAAGAAAATAGTCTGCCTAATTCACAGCCATAATGTGAAGATCAGTTAACTAATCTGCTGTATGACAGGAGGAGGAACAGAAAGGCTCTTATTGTTGATTGGAAGCTGGCAGTTGGAGAACTGCCCTGTAAATTATTAAACAGTACTTCCTGCTCTATTTAAACAACTAACTAGATTTTTGGTTTTTTGTTTTTTGTGGACTTTCACACACAGATTCAGGGAGGTAGGTGTGGCAATGCCAAAAGGAAGTTTCAGGAGCAATCCAGAAAAACCAAGGCATGTGGTTTCTTTGGTTTTTTAACTGTTGTGATTAAAGGAGCCTTTTTCACACGGAAAATCAGTTTGTTCTCCTCAGCTAATAATAGAATCCCAGTGTTTTGGATTGGAAAGGACCTTCAAAGTGATCTAGTGCTAAGGGTCAGGACATAGTCTAGTCCAACTCCCCTGCAGTAAGTAGGGACATCTTAGCTAGATGAGATTTGAGATTGCTTAAAGCCCCGTCCAGCATGACCTTGAATGTTTCCAGGAGTGGGGCTTCCCCCTCTCTAGGCAACTTGTTCCAGTGTTTCACCACCCTTACTGTAAAAAATTTCTTCCTTATATCCAGTCTGAATCTACCTCCCTTTAGTTTAAAATTATTACCACTTGTCCAGTTGCTGCAGACCTTGCTAAGAAGACTGTCCCCATCTTTCTTACAGGCCCCCTTTAAGTATTGAAAGGCTGCATTAAGGTCTCCCCAGAGCCTTCTCTTCTTCAGGTTGAACAGCCCCAGATTTCTAAGCATAGGAGAGGTGTTCCAGCCACCTGACTATTTTTTTGTGGTCCTCCAATGGGTCTGCACCAACAGGTTCACATGCTGCTTGTGTTGAGGATTCTAGAGCTGAACACAGTACTCCAGACAAGGTCTCACCAGAGCAGAGTAGAGGGTCAGAGTCACCTCTTGACCAGCTGGCCGTGATTCTTTGTATGCAGCCCAGGGTACGGTTAGCCTTCAGGGCTGCAAGTGCACATTGTCAGTTCACGTCCAGCTTTTCATCCACCAGTATCCCCAAGTCCTCCACAGGGTTCCTCTCAATCCCGTCATCTCCCAGTATGTATTGATGGTGGTAGTTGCCCCAACCAAGGTGCAGAACCTTGTATTTGGCCTTGTTGAACCCAATGAGGTTCACACAGACCCATTTCTCCAGTTTGTCTAGGTCCTTCTGGATGGCATCTGCAAACCAATCCTATTGTCAGCATCATTGATGAAGATACTGAATGGCAGTGGTCCCAGTAGGCACCCCCAAGGAACATCTCTTGCATCTATCTCCATCTGAATATTGACCACTGCTCTCACGATGCAACCATCAAGCCAATTCATTATCCACCAAATAGTTTCCATAAAATCCACATCTCTTCAACTTAGAGAGAGGGATGTTGTGGGGACTGGGTCAAAGATTTTACAAAAGTCTAGATAGGTGACAGCTGTAGCTCTTTGTGTGTCCACTGTTGTAATCACTCCATCACAGAAGGCCACTAGGTTGGTCACGCAGGACTTGCCCTCAGTGAAACTGTGCTGGCTGTCTCAAATGACCTCCCTGTCCTCCATGTACCTTAGCATAGCTTCTAGGAGGACCTCTTCCGTGATTTTCCCAGGCACAGAGGTGAGGCTGACAGGTCAGTGGTTTCTAGGGTCCTCCTTGCTACCCTTTTTAAAAATGGGTGCAATGTTTCTCTTTTTCCAGTCACCAGGAGCTTCACCCGACTGCCAGGACTTTTCAGATATCTTGGGGAGCTGGCAGTCTACATCAGCCAACTACATCAACTAATCACAGTTATTGTTGTCCTAATGTACAAGACATTTAACAATTGTTTGTTTTACTGCCAAATACATGGTGTGGGAGTTTCATTTTAAGAAAAAAGAAAACACAACAAACTGTAGGCACACAAAATTGCTGTCTTACTTTTTTTTTGTCCATTGACAGTATCTGATAGTGGTCAGTGCTGGAAACTCTGAAAATTATCATTATGGAACAACCTGATTCCATTGCTCATTGCATTAGCAAAACCTCGCATGTCTGTTGAAACATTAACTTCCTTTCCCTAATAAACCACTTGAAAACAAATCTGGAGCTTTTTCTTTTTATTAGACCTGTCTTACAAGAAAGGAGAGGGAGAGATGTTAAACAATTGTAGGTATATATAGTGATTCATGTTGCTGTTATTTTTTCATTTTTAACAAAGGATTAAAGTCTTTGCTCTTGAGGTTTCACAGTGGTGTTTATGGACTTGCTGTATCTACAGAATGGTGTAGGACTTTTTCTTTTACTGGTTAAAATTGTCTGCCTCTTCATCAACACATGAATGACCACTTCTTCAAACTGGAAATCTTTAATGGTCAACAAAAGACTAATCTATTCTTTTGCTATGTGCTGTGCCACTCAGATTAATTGAATGCTTCATTTTTCTTAATCAATTGGCACTTATTATTGTAGTCTTCATGAAAAATGGCACTGGTAGCATTGTCAGTGTTTCAGGATGACTTGGGCAGAGAGAATGGATGCAGTTATTTCTTTGCATTAAAGTGGAGTGGACATATGTCCTGGTTTGGATTAGAACAGAACTAAATTCTGTTCAGTGATTTTACTTTTTAGTTGAAGCTCCTATAATTAACAGCGCTTTCTGAAACTAGCAGCGTCTTTTCACAGACACTGCCAGCTTCTAGCAGTGATAAGGCCTAACGTTGAGATTTACTACCAGGGGTTGGTATGCAAAGCAAGGTCACTGCTAAATCTTGTGTCTCCTGTTGGGGGGTGCAGGGTAAAGGCTGCACCTTTAGGAAGGAGGAGACAGGACAGGTGACCCCAAACTGACCAGCTAAAGTATTCCATCCCAGATATCTCATATTCAATATATAAACTGGGGGTCAGTCCCCCCTTTTGAGATGTGAGATTCCTGATTCCCGGATTGCTGGATTGTTCTCCTGCGCTTCAGTGATCCCCAGGTTCCTGCATCCAGTATCAGGATCCAGCCCCTGAGCCTGACTCACCTGCTGCTGAGGCCTTCTGTCACAGTATCAGTGGTGATGTAGTTATCATCAAGGGGGGTTGGGTTCAGTATTGGGTTCTGTACATATTTGTATATATTTCATTTAACATTATTATTATTATTAAAGTAGTTTTAGTTTTATTTTCCAATCCACAAGTCTGTCTGTCTCTCTTTTATCTCCTTTCCCTTCCCGTTGCAGGGGGAGGAGGGATAACGGGGAGTGTCTGTCATTGGGTTGGTGGTCAGCCCAGCCTCGACCCTTGACAACATACATACACATTGGTACTTAAGCAGAAACTTCAGGAAACTGGGAACTTGATGGATCCAGATCTGGAAACACGAAGGTTTCCTCAGAAAAAGATGACAAGGAAATTAGCAGTGAAGTGTAAAAAATATGCTCCTAAGACTGGATTGAATCATTTCTGTGGGGTACTGGATCTTATCTCTTCATAGTCTTAAGAAGACTCATCTGCACCAATCTTTCTAAATGTTAGATAGGAATCTGGAGTTATCCTGATCTTGCTCACAGTAATTGATTTCATTTAGACTTGCCTTAGTTCTGTCAGTATTCAGGTGTTTGGAGCATGTGTATGTATGGGTTGGTAGACAGGTATTGATGAAGGAATATACAAAACATGTTGCTATGTTGGCTGTCTCTCCAGAATGAGAGAGCAAAATGAGGGAATGGAACAAGCTCTTTCTTACCAGAGTGAAGGAGAGGTTAGTTTAAAAAGTGATACAATGCAAGGGCTTCGTGTTGCTTTTGTGGAGTTGTTTTATGCTCTATGACTAATGCTTTCATAGCTTATCCTTGCTTGATGGAATGCAGGTGTGTTGGTTCCCTTGTGAGAGGGTAGTTGATAGCGAGCTGTGCTATGCTGTGTTTTTGTTTCAAGGGATAAATAAGTAAATCTGGCTGTGACTGCAATCATGAGATTAAATCAGAGTAAAACAGCAAGCAATTGTAGTAGTAGACTCTTGAAATGCCTTCTCTTAAGTGGAGAGATATCTTCCCCTCCCTGTGCCTGGCCCCCCCAGTACTGGGAAATCTTAAAATAAGTGTTTATTATTTGAAACAGTAAACCTCTAGAGCAGCTGAAAGATTTTGTATTTGGCTGTAACCCAGCACTTCACAAAGAAAAGGTTTTATTACAAGTGCTTTGGATGGTGTTTGTAATATTAATGGTAACACAGGTGCTTTGCAGTTAAAACACTTTTCTTCTTGCTCCTCCCAGGCAGTGCTGATGAGTAACATCACAGTAAATGAACGATTGATCCAGAATCTACAAGGTATGTTGTCATACCCCTCTATATTTCTTTTATATTGGTTTTTAATTCCCCTGGTTTTAGGACTTGTATTTTTCTGGTGTCTTCTGAGAACTCTGCCTTTCTTCAAGTCATGGTGATAGTGCAGGAGCTACAGTGACTCAGGTGTTGCACCTGCATAGTCCCCTGTCAATGAAGTGCGAGACTGATCTGACTCAACACTAGAATGATTTGTCTGCATAGTGCTTGATGTAGGATTCCTGACCCTTATGGTATAAAATAATATGGAATAAAGCCAGCTTCTCTGTGAACGGTTAATATATTTACTCCTTATTCAGCCTTTTGCAGCATATATGTGCATTTCTCCCTCAGGTGTTTGGGCTGTGCATTTTGGCACCAGGGGAATTCACAGCCTCCTACAGTTGTTCAAAATCACTTCTATTCATGTTGGTGCTTCAAAATTTTACTTAGCAATTTATTCCCTAGAGGACTGGGGGGTGGATTCTAGTTTTAATAAACAGGTGAGTATGTTGTGGTGCCTACTGGTGCCCACACACAGAACTTCCTGTCAGGAAGTCCTATCTTAATGATAGATGCCTCTGTTTTTGAGGAGCATTTAAGCTTTCTTTAGATGGCTAATAAACATTAATGCCATTTCATACAATGATCTGGTTAGTATTCTGTAGACCTAAAGATTTCTAGGGATGAAGCCTATCAGAGCAAGGATTTCCAAACAAGTTAGAGTATTCCTTATGGAGAAAAGGAGGTAAAAAAATATCTATCTTATACCATTTTTTTGCTAATATGTTAGACTGGAAGGCTATTCTTACCCAAAGCTGTACATCTTCGATCAATAAATACAACAGTTACCTATGCACTTGTGTACAAAATGTAGTGAGCATGACAGATGGATGGAGATAGCACACTTACTATCAATCTATTGTTTGATACTTCTGTTGTAATATATGTAGGTTTATGTATGTGTGCATGTTTTAATATGTATTTCAATTCTGTTTTGATCAGAGCACTTGAAAGAGTTGCAGATAGAATATGGAAAGCTACAGCTGGATGTTTACTGGTTTCAGAAGAACCAGACTAACCTTCAGAAGAAGTTCTCATATGACCTGTATGTTCTTTCTAAAAGATAACTTCTGGAGTTGTAGGTGACATGGTTATAAGCCAAAGTGTTCTTGTGATAGCTATAGCACTGTTAGTAAATGTATGTCTTTAAGGAGAAAGTAACACATGACACATCCTCTAAAATTGCTCACAGCTGATCTTGGAGAAGAGCACAGACCTTGCCACACTTGGCATCACAGTTCCTTCCACTGCAGGAAGAGAAAGGTAGCAATATTCTCATTTACAAATGAGTGGGGAGAAAATTGAAACACAAAGAGGCTAAACTCTGAACAAGTAAGATACGGGAGCACCTGATAAGAAGCTGTACTTAGTTTTGCTGCCAGAGGTCTCAGAATATTTCTGCTGTGGTTATAGTCAGAGCTATGTGTTCTGCATTACAGTTCATACTTAGTCATGTTTTTTGTTGAGATTTCCAACTGAATTATAAGGCATGGATTACTGAACACAAGTGCTTATTAGAAACCTTACACTAAATACGTACTTAATAGGTATTTCTAGGAGTTTTTCCTGGGTTCTTTCTGTTCCTGAGTCTACCCTCTGCCTGTCTTCTCATCATATTGTATATTCCCTCTGGTGCGTAAGTAGAGAAAATCAACAGAAACTGCTGTTTGCTTGTTCTCATAATGATTTCTATCAAGAACATAATTGCTTTAGCAGTAGGTATTTTTCCAGCAGGCACTGTTATGGCAGATTTTATAGGAATTACAACTAAAAGCTCAGCATGGCAATCAAAGAACATGGATTCTGCAGGCCAAGCCTGAAATACTTTTTTTCTTTTTGTTTTCCCTTTGCTTAAGAACTTAGCATTAGTATTAGTGCTGTTGGAATGTTTACTGATTACCAGTTGGTTTTGTACTCCTTCTTAGGGCATTTAACAATGATGACTCATTTAATAATAATAAGTACAGATGGATTTTATTAGTGGAGTTCTAATAATTTAGGACTTCTACCAGAAAAGCAGAAGGAAGCTGGAGACTTAAATTTGTACCAAGGTTTCATTAAGCTACATTACACAGGCAGTTTTTCCCTCTAAGTTTATTGTGTGCTGCGGTTGTTAACTTAAGAGCAAAGAGATAGTGCTTAAATGACAGAGCTGGGACTCCTGGACCTCTACTTGTAGCTCTTAGCTAGTTAAGTATCTGTTTGCCAGGATCTTCCTTGCAATGCTGAGATTAGCAAGAATAAATGCATTTGTAGGGATATGTGTATGCTGTACAATCAGTCATGCTGCACATGAGAGGTACATCGTTGAAGCACTGGGTTGATACATGTGCAGGGAAGTGATACAAGGCAGATGTGAATTGAGTGTGGTTTCTGAAAACTCAGGTTTATTGCCCATGCCTGGTGAACTGTTTTCAAGTACATCCCCCTTGTCCTGTTGCAATCTGACCAGCTGAAAAGTCCCCCTCTATCTTGTAATGATACCCTTGCTGTTATTTCCTCTTCCTAGCTAAAATCCAAATACGGATTTCTGTTATCATACTAGAAATACTTGAAGGATCAAAGCTGATTTTGACTTAACTGAAATTCGCTGGTTAGTGGAAGACAAGAAAATGCATGTAGCTTGTAGAGCTGGTCTAACAAAAGCAGTTTAAATTAATTTCTTCCAGTAAAACTTGGACTGCCTGCACCACGAGTTTGTCCTTAGGATGTTGATTAACACCACCTTTTTTACTGCTTATTCCTCAAATGTAAGCACAACAAAATAATAAAATGAAAGAAAACAAACAAACAAACAACAGCAAATCATTTTGCAGAAGGAATAGCATGGATGAAATTTAACTGCTTGCTTGTTCATGTTTTCTCCAGGTCACGGTGCATCAACCAGATGACAGAATTAAAAGAACAATGTGAAGAAAGGATAGAGGAACTTAAAAAAAAGGGTAATGGTATGCCACAAATAAAAGAAAACAAAGACTTCTCAGACGATTCAAAAAAAATAAGCCAGGTATGATTTAGGTAATCTCTTAAATTTTCTTTGTAATTCTTAAGGATTTTTCCATCTTTCTGCTATCTCCAAGTAACATTAGCCCATCTCATTAAGTTTTGCGCTGGTGTCTGGCACATTTGTTGGATGTTTCTTATGAATGTTAAATGGAGTGATTCTGAGGACAGAACAGGCAGAGGTCCTGCAGGAGACTCCAAACCACTGTGTCTCTGAGATGACCAGAATTGGAGAAGTGATACTAGGAGCCACATGGAGCCCATTAAAGAACATGTACACTGCTGAGCTTTTGTTCACAGCTCCTTTTAACTTTGGCAGAGGACTTAATTACTTCGTGTGTTGAAGACGGGTGTTAAAAGATAAGGATAAATTGTGAATTATTTCAGAGTACCAGTAAGCCTTGAATATGATAGCATATTTGAAGGGTCTTTGAGGTCCCTCAGCTATGAATTTTCATTACTATGGGCATGAAGAAAGATCAAACCTCTTAGCTGCTTGCTTTTGGATATTCTGAGTCAAAGAACTATGAAGGGTGTTGCTGTACGTGACACGAGAAGGCTCACTAGGACAGGGCAGGCTTTCTACATAGCGTGGCTCTGTGCCAACTGACTCCTTCTGGTATATGGAGAGTGGGAGGAACTCCTAAGAAAAGGAAATTTCAGATCATCCTGTCGTCTTAGCATGTGAATTACTGGTGCTTCTTTAGTGAAGCTGGATTTGGTCAGGGACAGGACTTGATTGGTTTAACTTGTTACAGATGGCCCTGGAAACATGCAGTGAAGATCCTGGGTGAGAATGCAACTAATTACTTCTATGTACCAAAGTAGACCTTTCTTCAGGACTATAAGCACCACTTACAGAAGTCACATTTTTTTCTGTGTGATTGCAGTGAGGCCTTTCCCCTGTAGCTGGATGGTGAACTCTCATTGCAAAGGCATTGAGGTTTGGTAGTATGTGCCTTTTTGGCTAGGAAAAGGCTACTAGAAGAAACAGTTTATTGACTTCAGAAGTGGAAAGGGTGAAGCAACAAGGATTCAAGCTGGGATTTGCAAATAGCTGGAAATGGGTGGGAGAAAATGGCTGAAACATCTGCTCAGAGACCCTTAGGTGTTCAGGTAATGGTTCCAGTCTGTGTCCAGTACTTCAGGTAAAATGGTGGGAACTGCTGAAGTTTGTGACGTTTTGTCCTGGGAACCTGCATTGTATGAAAGCTGCGAGATGATGAAACATTAGAGATAGAAAATGATAGCCAGTTAGCTCTTAAAAAAAGATACATCTGAAAGCTCTTGTTTGTCATTAGTTTTTATCAACAGTGTCAAATAAGTAAATAAAGAGTGATAATAGTAATAGTAAATATATAGTAAAAAGTAAGTAAAAGCCCATAATTTGGAGATGATACATTTTGTTGTCAAACAGATGTACCTTGTTTAACATCAAGATGTAAAATACTAACTATTTGGAAAGTTGGCATGGGGAAGACCATACTAGAGAGGTGGTAAATTTAATTTCTAGTGTGGTTTTGTAGCAGATTTTCTTACAATTACTTCAATTACTTGTACCAGATTTAGCTTTTGTTTGTGGGTTGTTGTTTTGAGGTTTTTTTACCATTTCCAGTTTGGAAGGAAAATAATCCCTGAGTGCACCAGGAATTGGGCTGAAGCTCCTCTGCAGAACAATTTCAGTCTCCTGCATCAAGTCCCGTAGCCGGAGGCAATCTTTATTCAAAGCAGGCAGTAGGTTAGGTAGGACAGGTTATCTGTTCTCCCTTTAATCTATAGGTGGAATGGTCCCAAATGAGATAACCACTAATACAGCTACAGCCTAAATAAATTTTGTTTGCTTGTGTTTCCTAGTATCTGTGACAGTGTTTCTTATGTCAAGCTGTAACCATCTCAGTTGTTTGTTTGCCCAAGGATTGTACTTTACTGTTTGCACAAAAGCTGAGTGAGTTATCATTAGTGCAAGGTGATCCTGAGGAAATCTACCACTTAGAACAATGTGTGGCTACACTCGTTATCAACAATTTTAACAGAAAAGTTTCTGTTGACTGTATGACTTTCTATACATGTTTTCTATTCATTTGTGTACAGGTATAAAAAGGTTTATGCCTCTAAATGTCTGTATGCTTATTCTGTCTTAGCATATTCTGATTTTTTTTTTAAACAAACCAAAAACCCACAAAAAACTCCCGATTGAACAAACAGTTTCTTAACACTGGGTTTTTGTGCTGAGCTGGTGTAGCGCTGCGTGGCCTCCATGCACATTTCATATTCAGTGTTTGTGTGAACTGAATTGGCATAGCTGTCAGCCAGTTAAATGCTAATACGAATAAAAGGTGTACGAAGGATTTTAATGGCTAAGTTGGAAGGTCTTCAAGGTGGTGTACAACTTAGCCATTAATCTTTAAGCAGGTCAGATGCTGAGAACAGTCTAGTACCAGTACTTAATACATTCTTAAGTCAGCTCTATCATGTTAAACAGGTAACTGCTGTCTAGTTGGTTGATTTACAGTTTTCTTCTCTTAATTCTGCATGCAACATAGCTTTATAACAGTTCTGTACAGGCTTGCTTAACTAAAGTCATACTATGACCAAACTCAGTTTACCTGTAGTTTACCAACAGTAATTAATGCTCTCTGTTTTTTTGCTCTGTTAACCCTGATACAGTAGCAGGGCAACAGTGGATAAACGTCGTGTCACAATTCTCTGACCCTCAGAGAATATAGCAGGTAGTGTTACTTGTGAAACACTAACCAAGACCAGTTAGCTCACAGCTGCAGTTAGCTTATGGAAGGCGTGTTGAATTTTCCCAGTGTGTTGTGCTGTTACAAAGAAACATTGCTGCATATGCAAGATTGTGTGGTGCTTCCATCACGAATCAAAATTTCAGTCCCAAGTATTTCTGAGTGTGTTAGAACTTTTTTTCCCCTACTGAGTTATCTAACTTCCACTTCACTTTTCAAATCCAGGCATGGTTATATAGACCAGTGCTTATCTCTGTACATTCACTTTATAGGTCAATACTCAGCTGCCAGCTGTTAAGCAAACCGAGTTTAAGCAGGTTGATTTGGAACACCAGAAACCCAATGAAGATGTACCTGAAGCAGTACCTACAGTAAAAAAGACAGACCTGCTGCAGTCTAAAGGTGAGATGGAAATCACTATCTTACTAGCAACTGGTGAAGAACATTTGTAGTTGAATTGAACACTTCAAAAAACATTCTTGTACACAAGATTAAGATGGAAAAAGTGACACCAGTAGACTGAACTGTAATCAGTTTTTCAGCTGTGGAGAGGTATAATATCTATTAAAACATTTTTATTACTAGCATTTCTACTAGTTCAGTTTTGCTGTAATTTACATGTTGCATGTAAAGGAAAAGACAAATATTTCACAATTCTGGAGTCATATTCCTCATTTAATAAGGAGAAAATACCCTGCTTTTGGAAGCAGTGATTTTCAAGCAGATTAAAATTTGCTTTCTTAGTTAAGTTTGGTACATATTCCCTGCCCCTACCTACAGAACAGCTGAAAGTTAGGCTTTAAACAAACACATCTGTGCTTCCCATGTGTCATCACTGAGCAAAATGAAAATAAGGGAAATGATATGCAGGAGATCAGATTAGTTAACCTAATGGTTGCTTTTGGCTCTAAACTCTCAGAGACTATGAATTCGAATGTATGTATCCTCCTCTGTCAGTCTCACACAGTACTGTGTGTGATAGAAATTCAATTTCCTATGAAATTATTCTTACACGCTATCTTAAATGACCATCTTGAAACAAGATCTATATATAGTTTATTCAGGGAAATTTTATTCTGATTTTTTTTTTCAGGTAAAAATACAGGTATACAGGGAAGAAAAGATATGGTAATGATTGCTAAAAGTAATAGCCCTACTGCACTTCCTCTTCCTATTTAAAAATAAGAACAGCCTCTATTTACTTGCAGATCTGCCCATGTGACTGCTTTGTCCTGAGCTATTTTGAATACCAGATGAGTTTTATTATTAGTGATGAAATGTAACACACAGAAATCTGATCCTTATATAGGATACTGCAATTTTCTTTTAAACTGCTCTGTTTCACCTGCCCAATTTATTAACTGCACATACCAAAATTTTAAGTAGGCAGAAGTGTGAATTTGTTGATAGTAAACAATATCTCATCCCTTAGCTGTTCCTAGTAGGAAAAACATGAATTACTTTCTTTTTATCTTTGGAACTCATGTGGTGAGAGAGTTTTTCAGAAGAAAAACCAGAATTGAATGACAAAGATAAATCAGTATTGTTTTAAAGCTGTGTCANTCAGAATCATTCTCTTTACAGAAACAATGAACAGCCTAGCTGGCATCAGAAAACAGGAACCTAAGGCAGAAGAGAAGCTTTCTAGTCAACTGAAAAGCTCACAGGATTCACTCAAGCCTGCTGCAGTTCATAAGGAAATGCTGTCTGAGGCAGAAAAGGAGCTGAATCTGTCCAAAGATGAAAAACGCGTAGCTAAGCAAGATCCATTACAGCTGGGAGCAGAGCAGGCTGCCAGTGAGGAAACTGAGAGAGAACAGTTCCTAAATTACAATGCCAAGCAGGATGACTTGCCTGCTGGAGAAGCTGGTTGGTAGTATATCATGTATTGTTAAGAACAGTGAAGAGATGAAGGTGTGGAACAGAGCAGGATTTCTGTAACACTGGTGGCAGCTGGACAGATTTAGTATAAGCTTTCATAAAGGATAGTGTGAGATGTAAAAGGTTCATCAGTCCCCTGCACCCTCATACGGTCCACAGGTAAAGGTAGAGGCTTCTGTTTGTGCAACATGGAGGTAACAGGCTGAGTTCTTTTGCACCATCATAGCAGCATTCCTCTCTCTCTCTCTCTCTCAGCACTGGCTGTACAAGGCATTTGGGGAGATTAGTCCCAAACTTCTTGGTAGTGAGCCTTTATAAGAACATGATGCATTTGAAAAGGATAAGACATTAACCATCCAAAGCACTGATGAGTAGAGATACTATATACTCATGTTTGACAGATATAGTTGCCTTTTTATAGTGTCACTGTGCCTATTTAAAAATAAAACATAATTTTTAAAAAAGCTAGTATGAATAAAAGTCAACCTAGGGCTTCAGGTACTTTAGGTTTATTATTTTGAGTCTGCAAAAGTGCAGCTCAGATGTTGATAAAGGTAGTGGTTTCTAGCATCTACCACACGTGACCCTGAACCACACATCTCAGCCCTGAGCAGGAGAGTATTGATGTTGTGCCTAAACCTGAGCAGCATCTAGACATCCCTCTGTCTGTCTTGCGGAGCTTGGTCTCAGGTGGAACCAGTAGCCCAGAGAAATCAAGAGGAAGCCTTAGGCATTCAGATCAAGAATTAATGCCTACAAAAAAATGCTGTTAATGCTTTTCTAGTAAAAACATTTATAGAATCATGAGTAACGATGTTCTTACTGTTGATGACTTGGCAGGGATAAATAATCTCATCTGTGTTGCTTAAGTAATATTTTTTCTAACTGCTGCAAGAAGATACTGGCCAGAGCAGACTGTCCCTCAGCGACATGTGAATACCAGTTACGTAAACTGGTTTTATTTTAACAGAAATGGATAGTAGACATATTAGGTAAAAAAAATCACCCAACAATTAAAAACCTCTGCCATGTAGCTTGTGAAAGGTCAGAGTTTCTGTGAGGTAGAAAGCCTAACAGGATGTTCTTCAGGCTTGATTGTTCAACAAAAATATAATAGCTTACTGCATAGGTTCCTTGCAGCCAAAGAAGCCTTAGAGAAAGATTCCTTACACATGCTCTTAGCATCCTCTCTCCTGTCAATAAAAACTTCTTTTAAAAGTTTGAGACCTTTAGGTCTGTGTTTCTAAGCTAGTTACCAATTAGAGGGCTTGGCTTAAGAACATTCAGAACCAGAGACTGATCTCTCTCAACTGGGGTACGCTTATACCTCTATGCTGTTAGATTTTTTTCTGTCTGGTTAACTGAAAAATAAGGAAGGTAGTTTAACAATCAGAAATAATGTTTTTATAGAGAGCTCATAAGCAAATAAAAAGAAATCTTAAGATAGTCAAGCAAAGTTGCTTGAGATGGATTAATGAAGAAAAGGGGGGGGCGGAATCTCTTACAGAAAAGCACTTTTCTGTCAAGCTAGCACATTATATTGTTTCATGTTATATTCACAGCTGTTTGGTGGACAAACTAAACCACAAAGGGCAGAAGCTAAGATACATTTTAGGGGTGGTGATTGCACATTTAAAAGCACGGCCATGAAATCAAGTTTTCAGCATTGGCTTCAGGTTTTACTCTTCCTTAGGCTGTATTTTAATGTATTTCGAAATTGTTTAATGCTTTTTTCTTCCAGTCCGCCTGAGTGCTGGCTGAATGTTATTACACTTTCTGAATCCCAAAAGATTCTGGGTTTTATCTAGTTCTTTAGACAAGATTTATAGCAAAAGCTGCTCTGAAATTTAACAGCTCAGGAGGAAAAATAATATGAAAACCTACTCAAAACAGCAGTTCATTCAGCAGCAAAGTAAATTTTGTGGAAGATTGTTACTGTAACTTTTTTGTGCAGGTGACCTTATGGTATAGCATAAAACTTTTAATGTTTTTTCCAGATGAACATGAAAATGAAGTTCTGACCCAGGACAAGGATATTGATTACAATTTAGATGAGAATGAAGCTGAATCAGAAACGGACAAGCAAGCAGTGCTTGCAGGGACTGAAAATGGTAAAGAGGGGAAAAAAAAGTTCCAAGTACTACAGGCTGAAAGTTTCCAGATATTTTGAGTGGTATCCTGTAGCAGACAGAGCTAGCTACTTTCTGCTTGTTCCTTGAGCTTTCTCTCATGTTGATAGTGCAGCCTATGTGGTGGGGAGGGACAGTATCTGTAGCTTTATGATATTATCCAGTACTCAACAGTCCTTTCTAAATTTCTTCTGTGTTCTAGATTCTTTCTTAGACGAAGAACTATCAGTCACTTCTGTCTCTTAAAGAGATTTCTGTTATCTTTTTTCATAATTAGTTCAAAATCTTGAAGATACGAAGAACCACTTATCTGAGCACGGTGAAGAACAACAGAGGTTGTGAACAAAGAAGGTTCATGATGCAATTTAAGTCACCTTTTCATATAAATGTAGCAATGATGACAGCAAAGTAATCAGAGAAATGTTTTGATATCTTCTCAAGGCTCTTCAGTAAGGGCCAAAATGAAGCAGTATTTTCTTGTGAAGATTTAGTACGGTTTCAGTGGTAAAAAGAATCTTAAATCTGATGGCTTGTCTACTCATTATAAAAGTGAAAACAGCTGGCAATAAGTATAGTAACTCTGAAACTGTCTAACATGTACAGTAACACTGCAGTCACAGTATGTGTGGACTGGTGGTAGACAAGTCCTCTGCCAAGGATGGATCTCTCCCGAGCAATGCAGTAGAGAAATCCCCAGCCTGCTTGTAAGAAAGGCTTAAGAAGAGCTATCTTACCTTGACAAAACATGGGAAGGATGAAAAATGGTCCATGCTGCAGTCTACCCTTGTGCCTGTTCTGGCACTTTTTACTGCAATGTAGACAAGACTGAGAAAGCATGAGTGTAGTCCTCAGCTATCATGCAGTATGATCTATTTTCCAGGGCCTCCTAAGTGAAACTGCTAGCTATACTGTCTGTAACCAGCCTGAAACACTATCCTGATTGTGGTCTTAGCTTTTAGGTTAAAAAAGAAGAATAATAATAAAAAATTCTGACAATAGTGTCTTCTTAATAAGAGATTTCTGAAAGCTCTGTTGGACTCCTGTTCACAAGGTCAGTACTTTGGTATAGTCCAGTTATCACAAACTTGCACAAGTTTTGGGTCTAGAAATTCACATTCTTGAAATTTTCATGACAGAAGCCATCAGAAATGGTGTATTATGTCTACTGTTTTTTTCCACCCAGCCACTGTCTTCTGCAAAAAAAAAGTAGAAAGACAAATGCTTGCCTTGTCAAACAGCAATCATCTCAGCAGTTCAAAGTGACTCATCTTTTCTGCTGGACTTCCGAAGAGGGTAAACCACACTATGCCTTTACCAGACATCTCACTGTCTCCCACAGGTGACGCTGTAGTTGTTGTTCAAGTCTTATCATGCACAATGCTTCACAATCTTAATGTTCCGTAATCTTTGTCTTTTCTGTAACTTGCTGAATGTAAACTAGAAATTATTTCTACATTTTTGCAAGTAAACTACCCTCTACTACCATTAAGGCACCCTAACAGCAGTTCAACCTACATTGTCTGTAGCCAACTGTTCTGAAGATGGTATTTGTGTCTGTTCTCAAGACTTGACACCTGTGTTTCCAGCAGTCTTTGCAAGTATGAACAAACATCCACCAAGACAACTTGGGAGAAGACAGGTATGACTTAGTTCTCAGACAGCAATTCCACGTAAGAAAATGCAAATTTATCTTTGCTTTCTCTTTATGCACTTCATTTTGTAACTACTTTTGTTTTATGTCATTCTTAGTGTAGTAGTTTACAACTCCTGTACCTTAAGATGTCTAAATACAGAAGTTGAAGGTTGGTTCTTTTGTGTATGAAAAAGTATTAGTTGTTATCAAGTGAAAGGCAGAATTCAAGTCAAATAGTGCCTATGAAGCCTAAATACATAAAGACAGTTCACTGATAGAAGAATTCAAGTTACACAGGGCAGGTCTAAGAAAAGCACTAACTTCCATTACTAAGTTCCTGGTAACTTTTTTTTTCACCACTTAAATTGGACTTAACTGGTTTGGGCTACTACAGTCAACACAGCATGTAAAACATGGTTGTAAATAGGAGAGAAAAGGAGGTATGATCATCTCTTCTAACTGGGAAATATTGGGAAACTTGGGCTTGGGTTTGATTTTTTTCTTTTTTTTTTTTTTGCAAATGTCATGTTCTAACATTAGAATGTTCTGTTGAATAAAAGGGGCATTTTCTTAGGACTTAATATGTAAACAACTATATAGGCAAGATGAAGTTAATCGGGAATTTAATAGTGATTGTTAAAGAGCATCTATTTTAACAGTATAAAATGTACAGTAAAGCACTGTATTGATGAATGGCTTTAAGCTGACACTAGGAAAATCACAAGTGAACAAACAAAATCCTTAAGGTAATCAGTAGATTGTCAAAAGATTTCTTTTAAAACAACTTGTTTTGTCTGTATTTCTGTACTGTACCCAAATGTGACTGGGCTTCTCACTAGCCAACTGCATGTTGTCTTCTCTGTAAACAAGACCTCCTTTGTACAAAGTACTTGTTACACCTCTGACAGTCAGGGGTCTGAAAACCCGCACAGAACAATGTTCAAAGGCATAAAGAATATCACCTTAATGCCTTCAAGTGCTACAGGAAGGTAACTGTACTAGTAGATGTCTAGTAGACATGGATGGGGCCTGTATGTCTACTATATAGAAGTTCTAAGATTAAAGAACTTCTAGATGAACAAGAGATTAACTTGGAACTATAATTTATGTAGCGTTATTGATCACTAAAATTTTTAGTTGCATGAGGCAGGGAAAACTTGCTGTAATCATCTTGGGGTTAAATCAGCATTTGTCCTTGATTAATTTTTTTTTAAATAGGCCTGATTTTAAAATAAAAACCATCTACTGTGTATTCACTTTAACATTAAAAGTAGATGAACTGTACAGAATAATAAAAATGGGAAGGACTATCATTACTGTTTTCTGAGTTATAATAAATGATGTGGAAGTTTGTTTCTCTTTTACTTGCTGCGTCCTGTGGAGAAATACTGAAAGCTATCCTTGATCTGCTGTCATGTAGGTTAAGACAGGAAAGATTTGTTACTCTTCAAAAAAGGCAGCAAAAGCCAGATGAACTCTCGCTAAGCTACACTAGAACCAGTTAGCTATAATTACATTTTCTAGGATTTCCATTTGGCAATGATAAAGCAGCATTCAAGTACATTAATCATGATGATAAGCAAACATGTAAAATGGTATGCAACCTCCTTAGCAGAGAAGTCAGGAAATGCACGTCTTCAGGGCAGTGCTCTTGCTCATTTCAAGAAGCTGCAAATTCTGATAGACCAGCAGGTGTTCGTTTCAAAGCTGCTTCATTGTTTTCCAGCGTTAGCTCAGCAGTGCCGCTGCTCGAGTTGAAGTGGTATTACTCCACAGTACAACGATATTGTTCAAAGACAAAATAAAAACCAGCTTGCATGGTCAAACAGAAGTTACAAGCTCAATGCTACACGGGCATCCATTTTGTACCAAAGTGAAGAAGTTTCCTGTCCAACAGTCAAACCTGGAGGATCTGCTTTTATGGTCCAGGTAAGACATGGCAATATGGTTTATCAAAGAGCAAGTCAGACTTTTTTGTTTGTTTGTTTGTTTGGGTTTTTTTGGTTTTTTTAACCTTTCCTCTTGTTGCTCAACGCAACAGGTTACTTCTCTTTCTGCGTATTTGGAAGCACAGGAGGAAGAACTGTTCCAGGAAATGGTAGATTTGGGGCCCCTGTTTGGGATTTCTATCTTTTTCAACCCTCCCAGAAGGCAGTAGGATCCAGCACCAGCACTGCAGTCAAACAAGGGAATGATAGGTCATGCAAGAGCTGACTGAGCAATGGAACAAATTAGCAATACCAAAGTAAGAACAGGATTGAAAGAAAGCTGCAGCATAGTTCAAATATGCTCAAGTTACTTTGTGTTCCTGGGTTGCTACTGTCTATTAGAGTGTTAGCTACATGCCACACAGAATAAAGAGCAAGAAAGAAACTGCAACTACAAATAACTTAATTTTGCATTGCCTTTAGGGACTTCCAAGTTTGAGACAAAATGCTTTCTAGACAATGGACTTCAGTAAAAAAAGGAAAAAAAAAATCAAAAAAAAAAATCAATGAATTCTTTACCAGGAGGGTGGTTAGGCACTGGAACAGGTTGCCCAGGGAGGTTGTGGATGCCCCATCGCTGGCGGTGTTCAAGGCCAGGTTGGATGTGGCCCTGGGCAACCTGGTCTAGTGATTGGCATCCCTGCCCATGGTGGGGGGTTTGGAACTAGATGATCTTTAAGGTCCCTTCCAACCTGAGCCATTCTATGATTCTATGAATTCAATGCAGTAGGAGCTAAATAATTAGTTATCCATCTGCTCTTAATTTCTATAAAGATTGTTTTAGCTTGCAGGACTCAGCAAGAAAAAAACCTAGACTTTCTACTTGCAAAGTGAGCAAATTTGATGCAGCTGAGGCAAAAATACGGAAACTCACAATCTCTCCAAATGGCTTCGTTTGAAGTGGGGCTTCAGTAGTTCGGCTATGCCTACCAGACATGAGGCTCTACTACATTATTTTTATTGTCCCAAATTTTGTCAGAGCTCATTCCTAAAAACTTAATTATAGCTGCAATAACATCAATTACAATACAACATTCTTCAACAATACAATTAATGAACATCAGCCTCACCTGTAAAACTTTATACAAACCACTTTGAAACAGCAGTTGTCGTTCAGATCACAAAGGTGGCAGATACAAATATAGTTATTCCACGTAACAGTACTTTTATCCTGGAGATGTCTCTCAGGGTATCTGGGTACATTACTAGATATTCCATCCTACAGGTGGCATGATACACAAATTATACTTCAGGTATCCTAACAGTATCCTCTTGCCTTTCAAACAAGCTTCACGACTGGAAAATACTTATGAGGGGAGAAGTCAAATTCTGGAGGAATCTGGAAAGAAAAGATTAAAAACATTACACAGTAGTACTACTGATTTTAATACTCAAAATGAGAGATACCCTGCAAGAAAAATGTCTAAACAGCAAAAGACTGGGAAAAAAATTAATCCAAGCTCTTTAAATTAGTACCTGGGAAATACTCCAACCCAGTTCTGGATATGCCAATCATTCTCCAGTAGGGATGGGCACAAAGCTATAGAGTACTGGTGTGCCTTTTCACTGTGGTCCTTCATTCTTTTGTGCATAGCCTTTGGCAGGAAGTCTGAAACCACTCTCTTCCCTTTGATCCCTGTAGTATCCTCTGATTTCACAGCCAGCATTCCCATGATTGTGTTCACATAAACTGCTGATACACTGCTAACAATTAATTCTTCCTGGTCTTGAAGAGTACCCGTATTTGTACATGTCATCCTGCTGCGATTGAGAAATGGGACGCAGCTTGATGCAAGCAAGATGTCAACTTTATTGATTACAAGCATGAGAATATATACTATTTTAGCTGTGCGTGGCTTTCTCTCATTGGTACATTTTTTGATGCCTTTTACACTAATTGGCTAAAAGACCAAGCAGACTACAAGATGACAGATTTCAAAACTACTCTTTGTTCCCCCTTAGCCAGTACTTTTCCACTGCAGGGGAAATCCACAGTCTATATTGTGATTTGGTCCTCAGTGTTCTTTGCTTCCTAGCTTCATGGCCACGAGCTTGCATATCTTGTGTATTTCACCACAGCTTCTTACCAACCAGTTCCAATACATCCAATACTGGCAAGTCTGACGTGCTCGATGTCCTTCCCTGTCCATCCAAGACTCCTACATCATTCCACATGCATCTCCTAATTTCCATTTCAAAAATACTCAGAAAAAGGCGTCTGCCATATTTGACCAACTACAACAAACTATTTCAAAGGGGAAAATGGACTGCTACTCTCCCAGTTCTTTTAAGAGAAAAACTGTGGCATGAATTGGCAGCAATGTCTATAATACTACATTTCACATTCAACTGGAATTTTCTTACCTTGGAGTCTTTTTTGTGACCTCCTGCAAGCAGCTTCATGACCACAATATTGGGTTTAGCAACTTTCAGAATTCGATTGACCTAAACACAAAACAGCAAGAAGTTTTCAAGTGAAAAGTATATGATGTTGTAACTATTTCAAAGATAATACTCAAAAGTTTACATACTCTTAACAATACAGCAGTCCTCTTACACACAGTTTAACAGAGGTCAGGACATTCTGGATTTGCTCTGAAGTATAACAGCTGGACTAATGAAATTTAATTAAGGGCATTTATTTTAATAGTCACTTTTTTATTCAACAGACCACAGAAATCATTGCTTTCCACGCTTATGTTCAAAATGTGTTAAACTATGGCAAATTCTGAGGCACTCATCCAGGTTCTAGGCATCTACTCCCAACACTGACACAATGAGTAGGGGAAACTCAGGTATTTAAGACTGGTGGTTTTTTGCATGGAAGTGCTCTGGGCACATTCAAACTATGTCTAAGTACCCTGATTAACGACAGTTTCTGTGTATCACCCAGATCCAGACAATAGGCACAGATTTCCTATATTCTCTGGAGAACCTAATCCCAAAACTGTTCTTAACCTGCGCAGATGTGACAGAGTAAGTACCCTCCTTGCTCCAAAATACAGTCACACTTAAGCTACAGACACAGAGGGAGAAATTGCTGCCTGTGTTTACAGCCCAGTACTGAAAAAACTGCTCCAGGAAACAAGTGCCAGACTCAGTCCTCTTCAGTGGGTGTGATGGTTTGGACCTGGCTCCCTGCCAAATGCCCAAACTCACAGTGAAAGCCTTCCCCTCCCTCTTTCCCTCTCAAAAGTTTTGGAGAAACTACAAGAGAAACTAAAGAGCCCAAAACAACCCAAATTATATCAAAAGTATATATATTTACATATATAGCAGTTACAGACAATTAAAATACTATACACACAGTAGGGGGAACCCCCTAAAGGGAAAAGGAAAAGGGAAGGTAAAAAGGGAAGAAAGGGGAAAAAGAGAAAAAAGGGAAAAGGGAAACTAAAACAGGTATGTACACTCGAAACCCAGGACAGAACTAATAAAACCAGAATCTTACAACTGTCCTTAAGATAGCGGAGTCACACTGACCGACACCAGCAACCGCTGCCTCTCAAGGCCTGCAAAGCTTGACTCCTCCGCACGGGTGAGACCAATAGCAGAGAACCTGCGTCTTCGGATCCACTGGAAGGGAAGAGAGCACGAAGGCCTCTCCCCCTCCTTATTTATACCCCCAGTTACGTAAAAATCGTATGGAATACTGGGAACATGACCACTTCCCTGGTTACAAGCTGGTTACCAGGAAAAGGCTGGGGCCAAACCATTACAGCAGGATGACAGGCAAACCTATTTTTCCCACCTCTCAGGTGTACTGAATTGCCAGATTTCAGGTAATATGGATTGACATATTTCAGGTATGTGATACAGGCACGTGTCACATTTTTGTGACACAAGAAAACCCATGGGGCCAGAAGGCATCATGCAAGAAGGAACCAAGTTGTTACCTAGCATCTAAGATACTCAGCAGGGAGAGGTTTTGAACTAGTAAGAACAACCCTGATTATGCTAGCCAGCACATTGAAACCTCTGTCCACACTGCACAATCAAAGCACTCAGTCTTGCTCAGAAGTTTGACAAAGTACACTTTGAATCTCAAGCAGATCGATCTGAAAGCAAACACCACTTACTCAATCCATAATGAGCAAATACTCCTTTTTTCTAGTATTTCAGTCTTACCTCATAGTCTGGATTAGGAATATTCTCAAGAATCATTTTAGCTTGCTGGAAGTGTTTGCTGGCTGCCATGTAGAGATCTGATGACTGAGGAGGTGGGCTGTACTTATTTAAATCAGACATTTCCTAGTGTTTTACAGAAATACATACACGTATATTTAAATCAGTTGCCAACAAATATTTCTGTCACCTTAAATGAAAGCAAATCACTGTATTCAAGAAAAAAATTGTCAACTAAAATAAGAAAAATACTAAAGTTGAAAACAGTTATTTAAAGTAGCAAATACTAAGCAGCCATATGGTGCTTAATGATTACTTCATAGTGCCACAAAATGCAATGAACCTCTCATGCTCTTTATAGAACAGTCCCTTCTCCTGGACAATTTGTCATTCATTTGCTTTAATAGTACCATGCAGCAGAGTGCAAAATTACATGAACAAAAAAAAAAAAGAAAAAAGTGTATGATATTGTTTACTCAAATCAGGTTTATAGTGAGATACTAAAACTGTCCAAAACTTCATTTTATGTAATTTTGATACTTCTAACCTCTTTTGTTTGTTTTTGGTTTGGGTTGGTTTGTTTGTGTGGTTTCTTTTCAGTTGTGGTTTTTGGGTTTTGTTTTGTTTGGGGTTTTGGTTTTGGTTTGGTTTGTTGTGTTGATTTGGTTTTTTGATTTGTTTTTTTTTTGTTGTTCATAACAATAAACTAGGAAAATGACTATCATACAAAATAATACAGATCAAAGATCTTTAGAAACTTAAAAGTCTTGCCACTAGAAATCTAAGTTTAACAAGAAATATCCAAATTTCTGCTGCACCTGAGGCAGAATACCCCACAAATCAGCAGAAGCTGATAAACCAGCTGGATGAGTAGCAGCAGCATTACTGTGAACACCAAGTTGAATACAAGCCAACTAGATGCCCTTATTACAAAATCAGACAATCCTCACATGGCACTATAAAAACATAAGTATGGACAGCAGATCAACGGAAGTTCTCATCCTCTGCTCAATATTTGCGCTGTAACATCTGAAATACTACATCCAGTGTTAGAGCCACTCAGTTCAATAAAAATGCTGAGAAGTGGAGATGGCTGGAGGCCTAGAGCACATGGCACCAAAAGGAGGGGTCAATGGATCCGAACTTTTTCAGTTAGACATGAAGGGTGCTAATGAGTAAACTTAACAGCAGCCTAAAACTACCTCAAAGGCAGTTAGAAAGCTGTCAGTGACAAATGAACCTTGTTAAGGGCAGATAATATAACATGGGGGTAGAAACCACAAACTCTGGCTTGGATAATTCAGACTGAACATTAGGGGAAAAAAAAAGGTGAACAGTGTAGCTCTCAATGAATTTATCCAAAGACTAAATGGACTACAAAACATAAACAGACCAGGTAAACCAAAAAGGCTGAAAAATCTCCATCGTTTGATATTTTCAGACTTTGCTAGACAAAGACACAGCTGATGTGATCTATAATGCTACTTCAAGGAGAACAGTGGACAAGACAAGCCTCCCTCCACTAGTCCATTTCAACCAACACTTCTGTGATTTAACATTGAAAATTACTTTCTAATTTCCTTTCCTGCTGCAGTAATAAAAACATATTGCTACATAAACCACAGTCAAAAAGTCGGGTCAATCAATTTCCAAGAGATGTAATTTTCTTACAAGCCAACATAAGCATCTCATAAATCAGCACATCAGACTAATTTTTAAACATGTAAGAGTCTAATAAGAAATCAGAGCAGTGTATTTTCCTTGAACGCAACTAAGCTAGAAGTCCTTGACATTTTGACATGCTTCAATACAAACCTTGAGATATATTAAAGGCTCTTCTTGCAGTGACAATGTCTACAGCAGGTAAGCAAATTACTTAGATAAAAGCACGAGTGGCACCAAGCTTTAAGATTACTCACTTTAAACTGCAAGTAGTGCACTGGGGGTGGTGTGATAACACTGTTGAATGGAGCAAACCTGTGCTCATATCGAACTTGTTCACTGTCCAGTTCAAACTTTGGTTTTCTTACTTTGCCATCCATGTCAAATGCTATCATTGTCTAAAAAGGCAAGGATCAATACAGTGAAAAGTATTAGCTTTATGTCGTATTTTGCTGTGAGCAAAATGAAAGTTACGATTTAGCTACAATTGGAAGAAGAACAGCAGACAATTTACCATATCACATTATAAACTTGAACTTAATTTCCAGTTCACTAAGAACAAAGAAAGCACACAATGTATGCTTGGTTTCTATCTCAAAAATATTAAGTCATTGTCCAGCAAGCACAAATAAATTACCTTGTACATCCCAGCACACATATTTTGGTATGCTTGACTCATGGTGATCTCTCTGCTGAGAGGGCGAACTGCAAATTTCACATAAAAATATTTTTTTTAAGTCAATATAAGTACACATACTAATTTTGGATCAAAACAGTTCTTTCAAATTTTCAGTGACATAACTCTCTATTTTAAAACAATGACAGAAAACTGAAGCATAAGAAGCACGGACATGCATTTTTGCTCCCCTGGCTCCTAATTACACAAAACTAATTAAACGTCACATGAATACCATACTGCCATCAATGAAATAAACTGGTCCAGACAGTCAATGGTACTAGCATGTTGCTACACTACAGTATATAGTCACTAAACTATGTAAATACTATATAAACACAATTCAAAGCTTGTAGTTGAAAGGCCTGTTTGCTTAGTTCATGTAAGACACTTTTAAGAGTAAAATGTTAAAGCTTTTGTATCCTAATAAAAAAAGTTTATTCTGATAATATTCCTTTAAGTTCCCAACAACTAGTGCCAAACTGTGCCACACTTGGCACCTTTTTGAAAAGTATAAAATACAGTAGTAATTTGCTGAATTTCTAGAGCCAAGGGAATTTAGCTGATAGAACCTTGACCTGTTCATACCTAATTGTTTGTTCCCTTTGACAAGAAGGATAAACACACAAAAAAGAAGGCATTGCAAAGAACAGAAGTAAGTTTCTGCATCTTGTTTATTTGCAGCGTTATCATTATGGTAAGTCCAGCATACAATCTTTGTAACCACGTAGGCATAGCAAATCTGCATCAGATGCTGTTCAGACACTGGATTTGGATACCTTTTTGGTAGCAGGCTATGATATAGGAAAGGAAGTTATCATTCCCTCTCATCCATCTATAACGGAGAAAACTTGAGTTTCTGAAGAGGCTTCTGCACAACAGTACTACCACTGAACTGAAATAGGACAACTCATCACTGTAAAATTAAGAAACGTGCCTGAACACCCTTTGGAGAAACTACAGAAATACACTAAAAGTTTAGTCTATGACTCTAGGTACAGTCACAAAATCTACAATTCTGCAGGAACTATAGACTGTGGAAATTGCTGAAGCTGTGAAGAAATATGAGTTTGACTTTTTCTGTAAAGGCAAGTAAGTGGGAAATTCTTACACAGTGACTGACTTTTTTATTTTAAAAGTTTTACATTCAGCCTTCATAATCTTCAGAACCTTTTTCCTACCCACACTATAATAAACTTTGAATTTTAATTCTAAACTGCTGCATGAAGGAAAAAAAAAAAAATCAAGTTACACTCTATGCCTAGATACCTTTTTTCTTTTTCTTTGTTTTCTTACTACTACGGCCTTTCTGTTGTTCCTCCATTATTCTCTCCTCTGCCATTTGAGAGCTGTCAGCACGGCTCAGTGTTGACATCAACCAGGCATAGAGGAACTCTGATAGATACCTATGGTAAAAGCAGTGTGTAGCTGTTACATAATACAATATACAAAATATATTCACAATGCACACATCCTCACCAAATGCCAAGTCATTTATCCAAAGAACAAACAGTAAAGGACAACTTCCAGGGCAGTTGAAAGTTTTAATTTTTGCATGGCTGAAATCAACATTCTGTGTTCTGTTTTATTTTTGTTTTAACAAGACTCTGTACAGATTGAACCATAGACAGTTCAAATTATGCAAGTTTCTTATATTTTTACTAAGTGAAGTCTATGTTTCTTATTATTTAAAAACCCACACAAGATCAATTTTTTTAGAATTCCTTCCTACAGCAAATGAAGCATTTTTAAAAAACATACTATGTTAATACCTTTTCTACTTTTGTTAGGAATTACTGTTTTGAAAAACAGTATTATTACTGATTTGCTTCAAGCATTAAAAAAAACATGAATCATGGATTAGAAAGACCAAGCCCACTGGAACACAAGAGCCACATACAATTCCTTAAGACTTAAGAGGAATCTTTAAGAATTCTCTTAGTAAGCAGAAGTGGGTTCGATGTATCTCTTGACTGCCTTCAAATCAAAAGGAATAGGGAATAAAGATAGTAGAAATTACAGATTTGGGACACATGGAAGTAGAAGTAATACTTCAAAAGAAGTCATAATTCAGAATAAAAATTACTGAGAAATTATGAGCTACATTTGCGCATTTCCCCTCAGAAATTTTCTTTTTGTTCACTTACAGTAAGGAGATAAAGCAGTTGACATGATAGTTCCAATTAACAGTGATTTTATTTATGTAGGAAGAAATACAGGCAGGTAGAAACTACTGTCTTACAGAAACCTTTTGTTATTTCTTACTGAGGTATTACTTAAATAATACTGTTGTCTTCTGGTAAGTTTTCTGGAGTATTAATCTTCACAGGGCTTAATCCACTAACAAAACAGCACAGAAACATAATGAGATGAACCAGAGCAATTTGAACTAATCTAATCTCTGAGAAAGACAACTTACAGCTTACTTAATAAAAGTTTATTGGTAGCTTTACAAAAAACCCCAAACAAATAAAAAAACCCCCCCACACACAAAAAAAAAATCAAACCAAAAAATTCCCCCAACATACCAAAGTACGGAAGCACTTTAATAAAGGAAAGTTCAACATTGAGTTTTTAATGTCTGAATCAAAAATCTACTATCTAAAATAATTTCTCTTCCAGACCAAGCCATCAACTATGATAATTAATGTAAATGGCAGTGTGTGTGTGTGGGGGAAGTATTTTGACTTTAGTGCTATCATTTTTTACTACAGGCAGATGTCTCTTCAAATACACTCACAAAATAACATGTTAAGTATTACCTAGTCAACTTTCAGATTAAAGTTACAACTTAAAACTCTAGAGATCTTTTTTAAAAATACTGGAGATAACAAGAATATTGATCTTGATAATATAAAGACAGGAAAGAATAAAGGAAATTTCTTTCCTCCTCAATTCTTGTCTGCCAAATTTGGCATATGGTTTATTCATTTTCATTAGAAGATACTGTTTTAAAAATTTAAACAGCAAATTACTATTTCAGGAAAAAAAGAAGTACATTATTTAATAAGTCTAGAAGTGAGACCAACAGGTATTTTCTGTCCACTTCTAATTTTATGAGCAAGTACACTAAATACTGTGTTGAATGAGGAACCTTGAGATGAAAAAGGAGGTACTTGAGTGACGAATTTAAGTATTTGCAACTACAGATTAGTAGGAGCATCGCTTCTCCAACAGCTTTCAACAAAGCATCCTCTTACCAATATATGTAGTAATATTCATGCATACTGTAAAGTTCCAACTCAAAGCCACTCAGAAGATACTGTATCATAATACGAAGGTTATGATATAGGACCCAGGTGCCCAAGCAAGCCAAATGTTGCCTCTGTGGTTCCTGCTTCAATAACATACTGTGAAGTGCTGCATCTACTTTCTCTGCCTATGGAAAAAGAGAGCAAAGTAACAAATGGGGGAGGAAAAACATCTGCTGAAACAGCATCTATATGCTGCCAGAAATAAAATCTTACCAAGAGCTGAGTAAAATTTTGCAATTTACATCATACATATCTGGAAGAATAAATTTTCAAAAGTGTCTTTTAAACACAGTTCATCCATCTCTCCATGACTACACCTTGCTGACTGACAGTTACAAACAGGATAGAGACTACAAGCAGTGACATTACCATTAAATTACAGACAGCACAGCAGTTTCCCTAAAGTCTACTTATTGGACAAAGTTAATCTTAAAAAATGCTATAGCTTTTTGTTCAACAGATGTAACAGAAAGCCTGTGGATGAACCCTACAAAGTTCCCAGGCTGCATTTTAGGATTCCTTGTCCTAAAGATCTTAGGACAAACAGAAGAGTTGGTTCATTGATCTAGGATCTAATACCACATACTACACTCTTGCAGGAATACACCTGGAAATAAGTTTCCTGGCCTGCTGCCTAGGACATTACCTCATCCTGGAGGGTAGCAAACTCCTCAAGAATGTGGCCCAGTTTATCCCTCTGACGAGCTCTATTGTGTCCATGGATTTGAATCAGACTACAGAACGGCTGAAAGAAACCCAAGTGTATTTTCAAATTTTCAACACAACTTTGAAACTATAAAAGGAATACTACAGTGTTTATTTAGGCAGATGGTTTATTGCTCTATATAAGGAGGAGATACTTTATTGCTCTTTACAACTATCTGAAAGGAGGTTTTAGCAAGGTGGGAGTGGTCTCTTCTCTTGAGTAAAAAGCAATAAGACAAGAGAAAATAGCCTCAAGTTGCACCAGGTGAGGTTTACACTGGGAATTAGGAAAAAATTCTTCACCAGAAGGGTTGTCAAGCATTGGAACAAACTACCCAGGGAAGTGGCTGAGTCACCATCCCTGGAGTTACTTAAAAGATGTGCAGATGCGGCATTCCATGACATAGTTTAGTGGTGGAGTTGGCAGTGTTAGGTTAATGGCTGGACTCGATAATCTTAAAGCTCTTTTCCAACCCAAATGATTCCGTGATTTTCTCAGATTTTCACTGTGCCACATTAAATTACTGAATCTTTGATGACAATTTAAAAAAGTTTTAAACTGAATAGAATGTAAAAATGATTTTGTTTTTATTAGTGCTATGCATTTGTTTTGTGACAAATGAAACTACCCTGTAAAGAGGTATTACGTGCCGATTTGTAATAAAGTGAAATGTTGTTAAAAAATCTGGAAGTGTAATACAGGAAACAAACAGCAATAATTACGTTGGCTTTTAAAAAAGTATGACCATTTTAAGATGGCCAACTTCTGCAACTTTTCCTTCGTGTCAGGGTCTAAGAAAACTGGTCTCATTTTCAAACACAAGCAAATTGTGGAAGTGCTTATATAAGCAACTGAAATGAATGCTTACCCGAACGCAATGTGTCACAAAGGAATCAATGTAGTCCTTTGCCTGGTGATTATTATAAAGACAACACCTAAAAGGGAAATATCCACACACAACATACATATGTTTATAAATGTCTTGAGTCTATGTAGTATAGAACTTAAAAAGAAACATGACTAAAGCAACAGTAACTGACTCCTTCTTATATAAGCAGGAATACATAAAAAAATGTAAATGTTCTTTTTCTATCCGTCCTTTCATAAGCAGAAATATTTTTTCCACGAGACACGTAAACACAAGCAAGGAAACTCAAGATCCACTTACTTTGGAGAAAGTACTGGAGGACTAACAAAAGATCTTAAAGCATCTTTTACCATGTCTTGCATGAGGTGAGTACCAAACACCTTCTTGTTATCTACCAGAAAAGTTGTCTGAAAGTGAAAACATGTTCTTAGAAACATGTTTTAAGTTAAAAATAATGCTTTAGAAATTACTAATAGAAAGCTCTTAAAGTACCCATACTATGTCAGAAACTTCTAAGATTGCTTTAAGAATTAAAACGCTTCAACTAGGAACAAGGTTACAGATTCAGAAATTCTGTTTTAATTTGTGGTATGTCACTGCGGACCGCAAAGGCCAGGCTCTTCCAGGAGAGAAACTAGACAAAGTGAAGGTCAGTTTCTCACAAGAAAGAAGTCAGATAGCCTGAGGGAGAAAGTTGGAGTCAGCTCGCAGGAGCCTTGCAGCTGCAAAGAGGCCTTGGCGCCCTACATCGTCTTAATATGCTACACTCCCCACAGCTAACAGCGTCTGTCTTATGTTTTGTTGAAGTGCACTGTTTTTATTACATTTATGGTAGTTGTTTTTATCTATTAAGTGTTACTTCTTAATTGGTCAGTATCCTTTGTGTACATTAAGTGTCACTTGCTAATTCGTCAGTATACTTTGTGTATGAAGGTGTTACTTACTGATTGTTCAGTGCCCTTTCTGTATGAAGGTAATTGGTCATTATCCTTCCTGTAAAACTATAAATTCTAACTTATGGAATAATAAAAGGATTCTGATTGCCATCAGCAAATGGGGTCCATGCCCAATATGCCACATTAATTAGCATGAACTGAACAACACTATTTTAAAACGTTTTTAAAAAATTAGATCAGAATATGAGCCTGCATATACCTAATATTTAAACATCTCCAGACATTTTTACCATTTACATGTTATTAAGCAATATCCAAATAATTTAAAGAAGATAAATCTCTATTTATAAGGAATGCAGAAGTATTTTATTCAAAGACATAGACTGGGACTTGCCTGTAACAGGGATCTTGAAAGAACACAGGGTGACTGCTCACTAAACTCACAGAAAAAATCCTAATTTACATTTGGAAACAAAAGATAATTCAGGTTAATATGCCTTTTTATATAAATATGCACACACATTTACATTTTTATAGACATACACAGCAGTTTCATTTTTATATATACACACAGGTACACAACTATATTTTGTATACACAAACATATATACACATAGCATAGCTTATAAAACTTCTAATAAAGTAAGCATTAATAAGTTGAACAAAACAACATATTATGAAGCTAAAATCTATTTTTTCTGCAATTACTTATTATCTAACAGAACAAAACCATTTCTGAATTTTCATCTTCAGAGGCAACAACAAATATAAAGATGATACTATAGAAAAAAGATAGTGAAAACTGTTAAGGTTACAACGTAACTGAACCAGGTATGTAGCAAAAAACTGCTATGTTTAACTGGTACCACAGGCTTCATCTAAACACTGCTTTAATTAATTTATGGGGAAAACAGGAAGACAAAAGATTTTTGCTTTATCTTTAAACTGATACAACTCTGGCTCTTTTCTCAGTCAGTGAATGTGTGTATGGTAAAAAGTATTTCAAGCATTTCAGTGTTTTCTAGTAAACATTGGCAGTAACTCAAAGTAACATCAGTTATTCAGGAAATTACATAAGCAGGTGCTGAACTTTATGCCTACTAAGGGAATTACATGCTTAAACAAACACATATTAAGTAATATCTTATGTTCTAGGCACACATGCAGAATACTGCTAAGTCAATCTGAAAACATCAGGAATAAAGCAAAGAATTATGCTCTGCTACTGCAGTTGTAGCTCTACAATCAAAGAAAGCTACAAGGAAATTAACTTGCTGGGGCTCCACCACTAACATGTATAATTATTTCACGGCTTATGGGGAAAATTACACGTTTGAGAGGAGAAAAGGTATTTGTAAAACCAGAAAATATTAAGTATCAGGAAAGACGGCAGATTTTGGAACTGCACACAACAATGAGAAATTCCAGAAGATTTATACATATAGCTCAGTTTTTCCCTTCAGTGACTAAAAGCATGTGTATATATGGAATCAGTTTTTGCCAGTTACCTTTTAAGATCTTATTTTTGGCTATAAATAAGAAATATCGATGCTTACCAGTATACAGTGCAAATTAGTTAAGTTGACCACTTCACATACAGTTTTTATTCGGTCTATTAGTTTCGAAAAATAATTGACCATTTCTTCCCTTTTAATTATTTTTGCGTATCGGGGAAAAGTTGGAGGCAGCAATCTCTGATTAACAAGGGGCTCAAAGCCCATCATAATAGGATGATCTAGTGAAGCAGGGGAGACAGGGAGAAGAGAGGGAGAAGGAGAGAGAAAAACTGCATCTAAGTTGTGTTTTCAGAACTCTAAACTTGAAAGTATAATATAAATTATTCAATTAGACAAAATTAACTTTTTAACTGACAGTTAAATTCCAAAGACGCTAAGTACCTAAGACACTGACTACTATTTTAAATAATCCAACCCTCACTACCTCAGCATATAGCTGTACAGACAATGAGGTGGTCTTCCCTCTTTCAAAATGGCATATACACTGATTTGAAGTGCAATGGACTGAGTCAAAAGTTCCCATTATCTCTGGCTCTGCGGCAACTATGGCTTTTCAGAACCATCATGTAATGAAATAAAATTAGGATCAAACAATGCAAATCTGTAACAGCTTGTATAATGAGTATGATTAGTTCAAAGTAAACAGTGATTTTAAAAAAATATATAGATATAAAAGCTTTTCAGGACAGTATATTTAAGAAAAGAAAAAACAGTATAACTTAATACATACCTCCTTTAGTGGTATCATTTTGTGCCTGGATACCATGATGCAATGAATTGTGGATGGCAGAAAGCAAATCAGACGCCTGAGTCATTAGTTTCTGAGCTTCAGCAACTGCACTCATCTGAAATAGGTAAGTTATTCACACTATGAACCAATAACATTTGAACTAGAATTAATGCTAGTACCAGAAATAAAGAATGATGTTTGGATTCTAATGTTTCTATACAACCAGTTCTGGTTTTAAAAAAACACCCAACAGATTTTTGTGCAACAAAGTGTTCTTTGTGTTTTTACACACCTATACACACATTTAGTACTTTATTTTTTTCTGTATAAGGCAAGCCTTAACAATAATTACACCTGCAAGTTCAGCATACACGGCATGCAAGTCCTTTACTTTTAATTTTGGAAGACGGGGGTGGGAGGAAGGCAAAAAACTCCACAAAACTCTTCTGCCAAATGAGGCAGAACTACAAACTGCAACAAGAAAAAACCTCCCAACATTAGAATCGAAGAATGTTAGGAGTTGGAAGGGACCTTGAAAGATCATCTAGTCCAACCCCACTGCCACAGCAGGATTCCCTAGACCAAGTCACACAGAAACGTGTCCAGATGGCTTTTGAATATCCCCATAGAAGGAGACTCCACAACCTCTCTGGGCAGTCTGTTCCAGTAGTCTGGCACCCTCACTGGGTAAAAGAATTTTTTCTTGTATTCACACAGAACCTCATGTGCTTCAGCTTACACCCATTGCCCCTTGTCTTGTCACTGGGCTTCACTGACAAGAGCCTGACCCCATCCCCCTGATAGTCACCCTTCATATATTTAAAAGCATAAATGAGGTCACCCCTTAGTCTCCTCTTCTCCAAGCTAAAGAGACCCAGCTCCCTCAGCCTTTCCTCACAAGGAAGATGTTCCAGCCCCTTCATCATCTTGGTGGCTCTGTGCTGGACTCTTTCCAGCAGTTCCCTATCGTTCTTCAACTGAGGGGCCTAGAACTGGACACAAGATTCCAGATGTACCCTCACCAGGGTAAAGCAAAGGGGGAGAAGAACCTCTCTCGACCTCATAACTGCAACCTTTCTAATCCACCCCAGAATCCCATTGGCCCTCCTGGCCACAAGAGCATGCTGCTGGCTCAGGGTTATCATTCCATCCACCAGGACCCCCAGATCACTTTCCCCTTTACTGCTTTCCAACATGTCAGTGCCCAACCTATACTGATCCATGGGCTTGGTCTTTCCCAGGTGCAAAACTCAACACTTGGCCTTGTTGAATTTGACTCAATTTCTCCCTGCCCAACTCTCCAGCCTGTCCCTCCAGTGTGTCTGCCACTCCACCCACTTTAGTGTAAGCAGCAAACTTGCTGACAGCTCACTCTGTTCCCTCATCAAGGTCATTAATGAATAGATTGAAAAGTACTGGTCCCGGTACCAACCCCTGAGGGACTCCACTAGACACAGGCCTCCAACTGACCTCCATCCCACTGACCACAACTCTCTGACTTCTGTCCTTCAATCAGTTCATAATCCACCTCACTACCCAAACATCCAGACCACACTTGCTTAGTGCTAGACAAAAGACAACCTATTAGCCGAAATCACTATGTCACATTAGGCAATATCAGACATCTATCAGAAATCTTCATTAATGTTCTGCTGACATGCTGAATTTTCTCATGTCCTGTGAATCCAAATCTGTCAGCAAAGTGGGCACCATTTAAAATAGCTCTCTGCAAAATCTAAAATCTTGTTTTAAAAATACTGGACTAACAGTTTCTAGTGAAACTTCCAACATTTGAAATCTGAAGTAAAGTTGAAACTTGACTTATTTTAGAAGAAAAAAGGTATTTAAAACACCCTGAAAATCTAATAGAAGCTGAACAGTATTTGTAGCTCTGTATTATATATGTTCATGTATTATAGCATCCACAAATCTAGGACAAGAACAAGCTCCTAGGCACATCTAATTCAAATCAAAGTAGTCCATGACATAAATTAGTTATACTTTAATTTAAATAGACTTTAGCAATACTAAGACACATCAGTGTACATCAGCATAGACCACTTCTATGTCACAGCTTGATTTCTGATATAACTAATGGTTATACTCAGAATGCAATGGTTCTCAACCACTCAGTTTTCTCAACGCTGATGTCTATCAATGATACTTACAAGTGACTTTCATTTTAATCAAGGTCTTTTAAACTTTACAGTATGCAGCTACTCCGACAGCAGAATGTGTAAGAAAGACTATGCCCTTTAAGCAAGAAATGTATTTCTTTATGAAAATGGAAATAACAATAAGCAACAGACAGGTTATTAATCCTTGTTTAAAAAACATGCTATTCAAACCAAAGCTTTGTTTTAGGTGACACGTGATTCTACCCCTTCACAGTAAAATACGCAGTTCCTTCCTGCCTCAACCACTAGGAAATCTTATATTCAAAAAAACAGGCAAACTGCATGGAAAGCTGTTACATTCCTCTTCCCAGACCGAAGAAGTCCAGATAGAAGTTCAGTATTACATGGAAGGAAAAGTTAACTATTGTCTAGAAATGGATTCCACAGAAGGGCACTGAACTCCAGAAAGAAAAAAAATCATGTGTGTGAAAAAGGGTAACCTAAACCACAAATGTTTTTCTTTTAAGTGTTCTGGAATGAATATTCTGTCTCTCTCTGCAAGGCCACAATAATGCCAGCTACTAGCCTTTCCTTTAGTTAGAAAACTAGTGTTTTCTTTAAAAATTCACGAAAAGTGAATGGTAAAGCTTTATCCAATGCAACCTGCAGCAACATCAATTCACATCTACAGAATTTACAGTATAATCATTTCACCACACAGCATGAAAAATGAGTATTCACAGGATCACAATGTGAACACACACACACACACCAACTGAACATACCTCTTTTTTGGTAAATGCTATTAGAACAGTCAGTAGAAGCCGGGTAAACTTGACTCTGCTGAAGACAGCTAAACACTGTTGATGCTGTAATAAAAATACACAGCAAATTATAAAGCAATAAGCATTAAATCCTGAAACTTTTTTAGAAGAACTTTTATAAATTTATTGAAGTATGCTTTCTAATCTTAAAAATATCTTATTATAATTCTGAAAGTAAGTTACAGAATTTATAGAAGAAACCTGTACTGCTGTTAGAAAAGCACTAATACAAAAAATACTAAGATACTTCAGGTAAAGCACAACGGCTGGCTGGCTGGCTACCTCCCATGCAAATGTCATTCAAATTTCAGCTTACGTGAACAACTACAAATTATTAAACTAGTTTTCTCTCCTTTTTGCTTAAGATTTGTGTTAAAAAGTAATTACTGTAGAAAATAACATTACTGGGAAAGAAAGGTGACACCCATCTGTATCAACCATGTCAACTAGATCAATTGCCACTTTTTCTGGAAGGAGCTACACTGCTTTTACCTTCTCCTCACTATCAAGAGAGGAACCCTCGACACTTGACAGTGAAGCTGTCAGCAGCAATAAAAGTTGCTGGGAAGGAACTGAGGAGAGAACAGGATACTTAGTACAGCATAGATAAGACCACCTGCTTTGCTAATGACTTTTTCTTGAGAGTTAGGTGCATAAATAGCAGAATTGCAGCAGCACTATTTTGCACTTGGGTTTGATCCAGAACTCCATCCCTTTACAGCATGAAGCCTACCAGCTAGCTTGGGATTTTCTCAGGGCCATGTTCAGACCAGCTCAGATATGACAGAAGTAGCAACACTGGTGATGCACATTTCTCACAAGCTGTTAACTATTGACTAAAGTAATGACGTACAATGACTAATGACAATAAAAAACAAACAAAACCAAAACAAAACACAAAACCAACCAAACAAAAAACCCACAAAACCCAACAAAATTAATTACCTCAAGCTCAACTTCTGGATCTCTCTCTTCTCCTTGTCGACTTCGAGTGCTCTAGAAGATAAAACAATTTCAAATAATTTATTAAAAATTGCGAAGGGAAGCTACTGATAAAATCCCTTTGCCCTTTCAAAAAAAATTACCTGTTAACCCTAAAATAATTTCTCAAGTTCAAAACCTTTTAATATATAATTTAGGTACTTCAGTTATCTAAGACTCTTCCTGTAGTAATAAGACCTATCTCAAGTCCACTCTGCAAAGAGGCAAGGAAATTGTATGAACATTTTACATTGTAAACTGTGGTAAAAGAGGATTAAGTGACTTCCTTAATATCACATAGTATATCTGTGTAAAAACCAGAAAGTAAATATATACCTTCTGTGCCTCAGCCCAGTCATTTCTTCTACATTGTGAATCCACTATTACTAAAGAGTTTAGAAAAGTCTGAAGACTTCAGCATTTTTAGCTAAAAGGCAAACTACCAGCATGTTACACAAGCCTTATGGCAGTGCTTCAAAAAATCCCCACCACGTGATTATACAACCTACTGCGCTCTTCATAATCCAACTCCCTCCTCCAAACTAAGTACACTTGAAGTGTAACTCAAAAGGCAAACATGAGAATAATACCTTCACTCGTCTTTGCATGTCATCTTCTACATCTTTTAACATACCTGGAAAAGTCACAGAACAGTTAAGAGCTGAGAAGCATTCCTAGGTACACCTAACACAATTCAAGGGAAAAAGGCTTGGAGAGGAAATCAAGTTTTTAAGTGCTTTTCATAGCCATTAGCCAAAGATTAGAAAAATAAATTCTTGTGAGGGATCCTGGGGATGTATTGCAACAATAGATACATCAAGAGTACAGACTGACTGATCCAAAGCTAAAGGCTTCACAAAGTTTCTAAAAATAAGTCAATGGAAAGCTCAAGTATGCAACAAAAATAGTGCAGCAAAAAAGTAATGCACATACTTACATATGTTTTTAATAACGTACATATTCATAGATATAGAACTACTAGATTGCTTTTTCCTCAAAACCAGTCTGTTTAGATCGGAACAATTTGCAAAGCAGAAAAACCAAACTGAAGCACTGCGTTTTCCAATGTTTTTTATCTATCTCAGCCCTGGATGGGCTTGGTTAGCATATCTAAAAGCACTTGCGTTTCTCAGGCATTTAACAAACAAAAAGCTGAACTTTTTCTTCAAAGAAATATAACGGGATCTCTCCTTTTACCAATCCACCAATAATACTAATACCAATAAATACTAAGAAAAATTCTTAACACCTGAGATTTCTATCAATCCATTAGGTGTAGTTGAAAGTAAACAACATGCTCAAAGTGACAGAGGCTCATAAACACAAAGAAAGCAAAACTGTACCTGTAACTCTAAGATCTGTCACACTGTTGGCCATTTTAAATCCATAAGTCATTGACTGAAAATCTTCCTAAAAAATAAAAATCAAACAAGCTGTATGTAGTGAACTATAAACAGTACTAGTTACAATTTCAAGTTGGGGTTTGGAGTTTTTATTGTTGATGTTGTGGGGTGTTTTTGTTTAGCTATCCTAAGAATAAAAGTTTTGTTTTATTCTGCACAACTGAATATACCCATGGTTTGAGTGACTTTCCTGCCCAAATCCAGCATGTGGTAATTATTTTCTGTGTAAAACCTTAATACCAGTATTCCCTTCATATTTTCATCAAGTGCCACCCTATCAAGGTGTTACAAGAAATATGGATGCAAATTACTAGTCAATTAATTTTACATATAGTCAGTAAGAAGTGACTTGTGTAATCTGAGAGAAAATCAAAATTGCTCTGAACACAGAAAACCAGACTGATTCTACTGCTAGATGGACATTTTAGACTAAACAGAATCATGGTTCTACAAAGTAGAAACGTAAAAAAATTAGACAGGAAGAAAACCACAGGTAAAACTGATTTCAAATGGTTAGCCACAAGACTTGCATTGCTTCTTAAGTAAAATATTTATGTGACTCCAATATTCAAGCAAAAAACCAGAAAAGAGCATCTTCTTCACTGAAGAAAACTGCATTTTAAAGAGATCAGTTACTTCAGGGAGGATGAACTGCTACTCCTACTGTATCCTCAGATCTAACATTAATAAATTTCTCTAATACACTGTTTTATTTGCATTATGGAGCCTACATATAATGTTACATAGTTAACCATAGGAGATACTGGAACACATACCTCCTCAAAAACAGCTGCTTTGTTGACCTTTTCTCTGGCAATATCACAGATTTTTAGGATCCCTAGAGCAAAAGCCTTCATAGCAGGATCTTCTATGATGTCTGGATTATGAATGTAAAGGCAAGTGAATACCGTCTGTGCCAATGAATGTCCCTCTAACCAAGTTATCTAGGGAAAAGAAAATCAAATGTTTTACTCATGACAGTCAAGTCTTCACTTTTATGTCTCCATTTTTCTTCCATTTTACAGTGCTTCAGTGAGTCATTAATGAAGTAATGGCAACCTTTCAAATAGCAAGAAACAGCAAAAGGTCTCTCAACCTTTAACCTTTGTCCATCTGCAGGGTAAGTTACTAAGCCCACTAACACTATCAGATTCTGGTGCTGGATAAACCTGTTCCACAAAGTTCAAGTCTAATCTCTGTGACTTGATATCATGTCTAAGTTAAGAGATCATGAGATTTACAAGCTTCCTCTGCATAGAAATACTGAATGAAAAAGTGGCTGTGAAATAGCTCAGCAATATTCTGCATGTTCTCTTCTACAATTTAGAGCTTCTTTTCACAATCCCCTCTCTCTATGACTTTCATGTTGCTTTAAACTACATGGACAACTTTGGTTATTTAAATAATTATTTCTATCTTGAAACAGTACAAAACACAGGAGGCTTAGACCTTTAATATGACCACGGTCCCTTTTTAAACATGTCAGTACTTGGGGACAAGGAAGAAGAATAATTATGTTACAGCATATCAAATATACAGTGACCTTTACATGACTTTTTGGGCGAAACTAATTTGAAATGCTGCCTTAAAAAACAAAGTAATTTTATTGTTGTCAGTTTAAAGGGGTAACTGAAAGTAATTTGTATCATTTGCTGAAAAAATTAAGACACACATAGAAAAAACCCCACAATTTGCAAACATCTGATAATTTACTTATTTCCTTTCTAAACGGATTTGGGTATTTTAGTTTCTTTCTTCAAAATGCCCCTGCAAGCTCAGTTGATATTGGCCATAGAGAGACATGCAACAGAGTGATGCAGGTTAGTGCACACTCACTTTCCGATACAATCAAAAACCAATATAAGGCAGGCAGATACCATACATGGAAAAAATATGTATTATAAAACCTTTTCACACTATTCAAAAATGCTACCAGTTCTCTTCCATAATGATTTATTATAATAAAAAATCTCCAAAACAAAATTACAAAATTATGCCTCTTACAGTAGCCAATGCAACTATCAAAATGGAAATTTAATACTAAGCATATACTCCCTGCTTGGTGAATCTTTTTTCTGGAGTTCTACTGGTTTTTTTCGTTTTTTTTAAACCACTTTTAAGGATTATATTTTGAAAGCAAAAAACATCAAACATTAAGAGCACAGAAATGCTTACCAAACAACAAAAACATGTATCCATTATTCCTACCAGCTCAGGTGAAGTGAGATCCTTTATTTTAATGGTACCATCCTAAGAAAACAAAGCAAAAACCACTAAAAATTATGGAAGCCTATAGGTAAAATATAATGTGTTATTTGTACAGGCAAAAAGAAAATTAAAATTTGGTTAAAACTTCAGAATATTTTTATATTGCTGGTATTATTAAAGAAAATCAAAATTTGGTTAAAGCTTCAGAATATTGTTATATTGCTGGTTTTATTGATCAGCTTCATAATGTGCCTTGAATTCTGAAAAATGTTTCTTTCCCATCATTGCACTGAACACTAATCAAACATAAACCAATTCTAAGAGAAAGCTAAAATAAAATTTCTGATTTATGCATAGCCAATGAAAGTTTAAAACCAATTAACTCTCGACACATCACAAAACGATACGTATAAATATTAAAAAAAGACTGAGCAAGGAACAATATGCAGGATCCATGCTTTGAAGACTGCTCTTAAAACTCCACATGGATCTGGAGTGTAACTGCCTTCAAGGTCAGGACCAAGGCAGCAGCAATCCTACTTATTTAATTTCAGTTGCCCAATGTATGCAATTCTGTATACATTCTACATGACTTAGATGGCCAGTGTTTCACAAAGAGTTCTCCTAGTCCATTCAAAATAAGGTCCATGGTAAAAATGTTTTTTCTCCTCTGGAAGTGCATTGTTTTTTCCAACAGAACAGAAACCTTCCTCCACCAATTTATTTTTGCAATGTGTCAAAAGTTAACCATTACTGTAAGCTTTGTTAAACTAGCCAGATCCTGTTCAACGCTAATGAACTGGCTGTCAATTATAGTGTTGATTTCAAGCTTTTCTAAGGAAGCTAGTTTCCACTCAGCTTGAAGAGGGACTAACCAATACCTCTTCATATAAAAAACACATTTTGGGGAAGCATAGAGTGACTTGCAAAACCATTTCTAAAATGTATTTGAGGTATCAATACCCAACAATTTCACAGCACTTTTCAGTGGAAGACTTTGCATCATTGTGATAATGTAGATAACAAAAAAGGTATACATCACAAGCTATTTCTTACTTAACTATCCAAAAGAAAAAATAAAAAAAAAAATTAAGTAAATACTGAAAATATTACGTTGAACTGTGCTTAACTTCAATTTGATAAAACTTTTACAGACAGTGTAGGCAAAACCAGGAAAGTCACACAAACCTTAATTGCTTGCTCAAAGTTCAGAACCTTTCTATTAACTTGGTTTCCAATCATACCAGCATCCATCTTGGGATCCATCATTTCAATGGCAGACATGGCTTCAAAAAGACCAAAACTAAGAACAACAATTAAAAATTGTTCTGAATGTAATTATTTTATACACAACAGTCTTCACAAACCAATGTAAAAGAACGTATGACGACAAACTGAGTATATACTGTATTCTGACTGCAGACAATAAGGTAAAGTATATCTTCAGAGATCACAGTTTTCAAGAATTTGAGAACCTCTCAACAATTAATTAATTAATTGCAACATGTAATTAAGAAAATAGATGCCTAGAAGTAAAAGAAAACTGTTAGCCTTTTACTGAAGCTAAAGAACACTCCTGATGGCTCACTCCTGAGCCACTACTAAATCTATGCACACTGCTTTCTGACATAGCATCTTTTTAGAGATCAGGTAACGTAATAAACCAGTATTAACAGAATAAGATGTTCTTTATTATGCTACATCCAAAACACCAATTAAATGTCCCCCACCAACTAAAGATAATATACATGACAAAGACTGACAATAACATACATTGAATATACCAACTTTGTTTGAAATGGGCATGTGAAGAAAACTGATATAAAAAAATAAAATCAGGAAGTGACAATGGATCACTTTTAATCAGGGCATGAAAGCTTTCAGGAGAACCGCATCATAAGAAGTCTGGTCTACACAAGAAACAATATAATACTTCACCTTTGGTATAGATGATAGTCACCACAACTGCTGCATAAGCCTTTATTATATAAAAAAGATTACTATGTATAGCACATTCTAAATCTCAACAGCATATTTCTCTGAAACATATAAAATTATACCTCAAAAATATGCTTTGATTCCACTGAGAAAACCTGGTGATCTCCTTGCACATGTTTTTAAGCAGGTTTGCATTTAATAGTATACTTGTGTTAAGTCTTAAATAGGGATTTTTTTCTTTATGCAAGTGAACAGATGTGGGTTGCTAACCAATTAACTTTTATCTTTAAAGTATTTTACTCTTACATCATTCTTTGATTAATTCAGCAAGATTTTAGCACTTTTTCAAAAATATTTTTTTCTTACTCTATAAAGCTCTCCGTTTCCATATTAGCATTTCAGTTAAGAGCTACTTTAAAGCACATGGATTGTTTATCCTAAGCTTATGATATTTGAGGCCGCAAAATTTAAAAGCTTAAAGTCTTTCTGGTATTTTTTATAAAAGTACGTCCACACAAAATAGTGCAGTAGGTTCATCAGTGTCAACACCACGGATCATAAGATGTGCCATAAACTTCTAAAACCACATTAATTAATTGAACACGTAATGTTATACTGGGACCATGAGAAATGTTTAGCAATCATACAGGTGCATCATATACATACTGCTGAGGACAATGCTATTCTGCATACTTCAACTATTTTAAAGTTCAGTTGATACTGCATGAGTTATTAGCAAATATTAGTGTATTTGCACTAATCCTATCTAAAAACCAGAGCAATAACATGGGCATACTTACAGCTTGTCGTGAAGCAGTTCTCCTAACTTCAGTTCTACAAAGGAATAGAACAGGATAAATAGTTACGATCACCCCTCTGGCACAGCCTCTCCAGCACAGTCTTGTCACTCATCGAACTGTCTTATGCTAAGATCTTGAGAACAAGGTGTGAGAAGCTGATCAGACATTTCAACTCCACCTTCATTTGCTTTTACTTACAAAGAACTTTCAAGATTGAACGGTAAAAAACCCTAGTTGTTCAGTCTTTCCTCATCTCTCTCTGTTATTCCAACAGTTAAAGGGGTTTCAGAACCTCCAAGTAGTAGCATCTGAATAGCCCAGAAGACAGGACATCAGCTTTCTGTGCTCTTTCATGCAGATGTGTTATTTTCTTCTAGCGGATTCTATTGAAAGGCTTGCTTTCCCTCATTACTTTAACATAGATGCAGACTCTAGAAGTATTTGATGGGCACGTAAACAGCGTATCACTAATATGCATGAATTATTTGAGGGTATGAGGAAATTGTGTTCATCAATATTCTGTGTAGTAAGATGCAATTTTATATTTATTTTTCCCTAATATCATCATAAAAACAGCTGAAAAAAATAAAGTCACTTTCATAGTAAACTAGTGCTAATATCTAGTAACAATAAAGGCACTGTTTAAATGGAAGCAACTGTTTCCCTGTAACTGAGATGGATTGCATCACCTCAAAGGCTCCGCCTTGTTTGAAAGAAGGAACACGATGCACTAGCCATTCAGATGAATAAATCATTGGATCCTACAGATCCAAAAAGGTACGGAAAAAGTAGTGTTCATTCTGCATGGATAAATGAGGCTTCCACTTAGCAGAAAGGATAGAAAGAAATCTTTGCAAAGAAAAAAAACAGATGCAAAACTGCGCTAAGATAAAAAACATGACTTAAAGGTATGTATGTAATCTGAAACAGGAAGCAAAGTGAGGTTCCTCTCACATTTCAGATGTCACAGTTACTTTAAACACTGTCATGGGTTGAGGCTGGGCTGGCCACAAAATGAATGACAGATGCTCTCCATTAATCCCTTTCCAGTCCCAGAAGGGGAAGGCAAAGGTACTAAGGGAGACAAAGACTTAGGAATTGAAAAAAATAAAAACCAAACTGGAAGAACTTCAGTGAAACAGTAACAATAAAAAGGAAATATAATAACATCAATAAGAAAATAAAATATATATGGATGAGTAACAACCAAATATTGAACTACCCCCATGATGGTCACTGTCACCACTGATGCTGCACAGCAGGCACTGGAGAAGTCCAAAACTGGACCCTGAAGCAAACAGGAACTGGATTCAGAAACACACGGATCAGGATGAACAGCAAAAAAATGGGCAGTTCTCTATGGACAACAGTCATGGAAGAAGAGAGCTTGACCTTCATGACCCTTCAGATTTATACAGAATATGATGTATATGGAATGGAACACCTTGTTGGTCAGGTTTGGGTCACCCATCCTGTCCACTCCTCCTTCCAAGTACCATTTATTTACTTCCATTTTCTCCTTCTGCAGCCCTAACACAGTACACAAGATTTAGCAGTGACCTTGGTTTCTATAGGAGCAAGTGTTAGCAAGAGCCTTTCTGCAGAGCAATCCTTAGTAGTAACTATGAACATTGTTACCACTTCTAGAAGCAGACGTGGTTTGCAAAAATACACAGTCACTTAAACGAGACTTAGCTGAGAAGTGAACAAGAAACTGGTCCTGTTCTAACTCAAACCAGGACAACAGTGAAACACAGTATCAATGTAGTCCATTCACCTGAAGCTTGAACCAGAGTCAAGCTCAAGCTTTACAACTCACCTCTACAAGCTTCTTCAAAATCCTGGGTTATATCTATCCAGCTTGTATTACTCTTTTCCATCTTGTCAGGCATACTGAGTTCCCATCCTGAGTCGTCATCTTCTAGTGAAGCTTTCATAACCATGATTCTGGACCTCTAAATCCGTCTCAGAGACACTGCACATAAGGCACAAATTAGAGAATGTGCTTCATGGGAGTTTTTTTCTTTTCACCGATCAGGTAAGAAAGCAAGACTGACTAACCTGATTTATATAAACAGCTACCATTATATAAAACCAGCCCCCACAAAAATACTAATATTTTCTTTAAAAATACGTTTTCTTATTTATTCTTTACAGATAACTTGTTGTCGTGGTTAGGGGCTGGGACAGCCACTAACCCGGAAAATAGACACCGTCTTTCTCCTCCCCCCCACTTTCCCCCCACGGCGGGAAAAGGGCAGAGGGTGAGAGAAGCAGCAAAAGAAAACTTGCGGAGTGGAAATTAAAACTAAAACTACTTTAATAATAATAATAACAAAATCAGATGAAATATATGTAAAGATATACAGAACCCAAACTGCGTCACCACCGAAACTCCGGCAGGCTCCAGCAGCAGGCAGGGAGAAAAACCGCCGACCCCCGGGCGCGAGTCCTCCTCCGTCCGCACCAGCCAGCACGAACGGCGTTCCCCCGCCTCCCCCCGGCGCAGGGTTCTGAAGACCCCCGCAGGATCCTAGGTGTCCTCCTCAGTGCCTGACGCATAGAGATCCAGTAAGGGGACCGGCCCCCAGTTACACTGAATATGATGTATATGGGATGGAATACTTTAAAAAAAAAATAAATAATTGAACAGAAATAGTTCTAACTCAAACTAGGACACCTGTAGGCTACAAAACCTGAAAAACTAAGGGCACCAAAACTTTAGCACTGCAGATCCACAATGAAGTGTGTACTGTCAAATTGCAAATTAAACGGATAACAATGTCATCCAACAGATATAGGTCATCACTATTCTTTTTGTTGTTGTTTTACACTATTAGAAATACGTACGTCCTCCCACTGCTCTGAATTAAAAAAAAGAGAACTGTAAAATTCACCAAATACCAGTAAAATGGGCATATTTTCTCTGACCCCAGCAGAAAGTAATATCCAGATTACTGCAGCAATGTTAAGCTACTTCAGACTGGAATGTAATTTTTAAACTTCACCGACAAGTTATTTTGAACTGTTTTTTTGCTTTTGTAATCTCATGACACAGGGCGGCCCTGAAGAATTTTTATGTTTTACCAGTCAGTCTGCCTTTGAGATATCAGCAATGCTAAATCTCCCCTTATCTAGTCGAGTATCTTGCAAGAGACAACGACAAGCCAGGTGAGCAATAAACAGCTTAATCGAAGCCGTCAGGGAAGGTTTAAACAAAGACCTCCGTAACATGAGACCTCCCAGGCATCGGCAATTAACAAAAATAAACGGATTTTGAAAACTAGTTCCAGAGTCCCTTCGCTCCCTGTCAGTATGTCACCGGTTCTCAAGCAACGGAAGGCTCTATGGGCTGGGATAACGAAATAACGTGGGCGACTACTTAAAATAAATGCAAATCACGCTTCAATTGCAGACATTAACGCCAGCACTACCAGACACTCCCAAGCTCTCATCTTCCGGCAGGTCACTAATCCCCAAAAGCTGTCTCTACCCCCGCTTCCCCCAGCCCCTGCTCACCAGGCCCGCGAGCAGACAGGCAGGCATCCACCCCAACAGCCGAACTCCCGCCGGGCACTGCGAGCGCCGGCCTGCCGACAGGCCGCGCAGCTGCTTCGTCCCACCAAACAAGGCAAGGGGCCAGCGCGACGCCCACCTCGCCCCCGCAGGGCACCGGCGCTGTAACCACCAACCCGCCCGCCGCCGAGTACTCCACGCATCTGCAGAGCTAGCTCTGCCTGGCGCCTCCGGCGAGCAGCAATCGCG
>VWZX01010572.1:89942-100641 GCA_013399015.1 Galbula dea | reverse complement strand
GGAAACCAAGCTACTAAACAAATTAAAGTCTGCCCTACGGAAGTCAAGGATAGGAGTTTGACTATTCCCCTTCCTAACCTCTCTAAAAATAGAGAACCTAACTAACTCACGGTCACTTTGCCCAACTCGACCTCCAACTGAGACATCTCCTACAAGCCCTTCCCTATTACAAGGAGCAGGTCCAGTAAAGCCTGCCTAAACTGTATGGAAAAGCTGAATTATAAATGAAAGCTAAAATAACTTTAAATAACACAGTTTCCTTCTAGGCTATGTCTCCACCACAACATAAGTCTGAATTCTCTATGCCTGCTTTGAGTATCCTGAAATCATTCTCACCTCAGAGGAAAGTATCAAGATGTGCAGTTATTTCATTTCAGTGTAAGACTCTATTGTGCAGCCATTTAGAAAAATCATGCAATTCATATGAACAACTTAGAATCACAGAATTGTTTTAGTTGGAAGAGACCTTTAAGATCTTCAAGTCCAAGCATTAACCCAGCACTGCCAAGTCACCACTAAACCATGTACCCTAGCACCACTTCAATATGTGTTTTAAATACCTCCAGGGATGGTGAGCACTACTTGTGCTTGAAGACCACTAAACCCCTAGATTTTAAGGGGGATGGGGATGTAATGGCTTGCTAGGGAAGAGCCTGGGTGTATGAACTCAATACTGGTATATCAGAGTGCTAGTATTTCAGAGCACGAGAAGGCCTGTCATGCCTCAAGGGTGAAAACATCATGCTTAACTCTCTCCCTGGAATGCTTATATACCAATGCATGCAGCATGGGGAGTAAACAGGGAGAATTAGAGATCTGTGTATCTCTACAGATACACACGTTGTTGGTTCCTTGCCTTCCTCCTCATCCACAAGAGTACCCAGACTTTTCCCCTTTGCTCTCAGAAGCAGCAGTCAATTGCTGTGATAGCCTAAACCCTCTCACCCCGCACCTGAACACCCACTCCGTTCCTCCCTTTCTCCTTACTTTCTTGAATCCTTATTCAAATCACCCCTTAGCCTCCTCTTCTCCAAGCTAAAGAGACCCAGCTCCCTCAGCCTTTCCTCATGAGGAAGATGTTCCAGCCCCTTCATCATCTTTGTGGCTCTGTGCTGGACTCTTTCCAGCAGTTCTCTATCCTTCTTAAGCTGAAGGGCCCAGAACTGAACACAATATTCCAGATGCAGCCTCACCAGGGTAGAGCAAAGTGGAAGAAGAACCTCTCTTGAGCTACTAACTACACCACTTTTAATACACCCCAGAATCCCATTAGGCCTCCTGGCCACAAGAACACACTGCTGGCTCATGGTCATCCTTCCATCCACCAGGACCCCCACATCCCTTTCCCCTTCACTGCTCTCCAACAGGTCAGCCCCCAACCTATACTCATGCATGGGGTTGTTCTTTCCCAGGTGCAAGACTCAACACTNGGCTATCAGGTTGCTCAAACATGACTTCCCCTTGGTAAACCCATGCTGCTGCTCCCTATGACCCCCTTATCCTTGATATGCCTAGAGACAGAGTCAAGGATAAAGTGCTCCGTCACCTTTCCAGGGACGGAGGTGAGGCTGACTGGCCTGTAGTTACCCAGCTCCTCTTTCTTGCCCTTTTTGAAGACTGGAGTGACATTTGCCTTCCTTCAATCCCCAGGCAAGTCTCCTGTTCCCCAGGACTTATTAAAGATGATGGAGAGGGGCCTGGCAATGACATCCGCCAGCTCCCTCAGCACCCGTGGGTGCATCCCATCAGGACCCATGGATTTTATGGCTTCTCTGTACCCTATCCAGCACCTCGATGCCCTTCCTATACTGTAGTGCCCAAAACTGCACACAGTACTCAAAGTGTGGTCTCACCAGTGGTGAGTACAAGGGCAAGATCACCCCCCTGCTTCTGCTGGCCACACTATTCCTAATACAGGACAGGATACATATTCCTGATATAGGTAGGCCTTCTTGGCCACCTGGGCACACTGCTGGCTCATGTTCAGCTGGCTGTCAATCAGCACTCCCAGGTCCTTCTCTGCTGGGCTGCTCTCCAGCCACTCCTCCTCAAGCCTGTAGCACTGCTGAGGGTTGTTATGACCAAAACGCATGACCTGACACTTGTCCTTATTAAAACTCATACAACTGGCCTTTGCCCATCGATGGATCCCGCCTAGGTCCCTCTGCAAAGCCTCCCTACTCTCAAGCAGATCAACACTTCCACCCAGCTTAGTGTCATCTTCAAACTTAGTAAGGGAGCACTCTACTCCCTCATCCAAGTCACAGCAAAGATATTGAACAGGAGCAGCCCCAGCACTGAGCCCTGGGGAACAGCACTCATGACCAGCTGCCGTGCGGATTTGACTCCACTGAGCACAACTCTTTGGGCCAGGCCATCCAACCAATTTTTTATCCAACAAGCATCTGCACATCCAAGTCATGAGCAGAAAGCTTGTCTAGGAGAATGCTATGGGAAACAGTGTCAAACGCCTTGCTAAAGTCAAGGTAGACAATGTCTACAGCCCTTCCTTCAACCAATTAGCATGTCACCCTGTCATAGAAGGACATCAGGTTAGTCAAACAGGACATGCCCTTCATGAACCCATGATGACTGGGCCTGATCATCTGGTTGTTCTGCACCTCCTGCAGAACTGTACTCAGAATGATCTGCTCCATTACATTCCCTGGTACAGAAGTCAGACTAACAGGCATGTAATTTCCCAGATCACCCTTCCATCCCTTCTTATATATGGGGGTAACAATGACAGATTTTCAGTCTGCTGGTACCTCCTCAGTCAGCCAGGACTGCTGGAAAATGATGGAAAGTGGCTTGGCGAGCACCCGTGCTAGCTCTTTCAGCACTCTTAGGTGCAGCCCGTCTGGCCCCATAGATTTGTAGACATCCAGGTGATGCAGCAGGTCACTGACCACCTCCTCCTAGATTATAGGGGAGTGATTTTGTTCCCACTCCCTGTTTCCTAGTTTAAGGTTTTGGATTCCCTCTATGTAATTGGTACTATTACTAAAGACTGAAGCAAATAAGCACCTCAGCCTTGGCCTCATCTTTTGTCACTAACTTCCCTCCTGCATCCGTTAAGGGATGGAGGGTTTCATTCATCCTTCTTTTGCTATTACTGTATTTAAATAAACTTTTCTTGTTACCTCTTACCATGGAGGCCAGGGTGATTTCTAACTGAGCTTTGGACCTTCTAATTCCCTCCCTGCAAAGCCTCACAAGAGTTTTCATAGAATCATAGAATGGCTCAGGTTGGAAGGGACCTTAAAGATCATCTAGTTCCAACCCCCCCACCATGGGCAGGGATGCCATCCAGCCTGGCCTTGAACACTGCCAAGGATGGGGCATCCACAACCTCTCTGGGCAACCTGTTCCAATGCCTAACCACCCTCCTGGTAAAGAAATTCCTCCTAATCTCTAATCTAAATTTCCCCTCTTGTAGCTTGTAGCCATTTCCCCTTGTCTTATCACAGTTTGAGAATCTAAAAAGTCTCTCCCCTTCAATCCTATAGTCCCCCTTTAGGTACTGGAAGGCAGCTATGAGTTCCCCTCGAAGCTTTCTCTTTTTAAGGCTGAACAACCCCAAANTATTCTCTTGGGCCCATTCTTCAAGTTTATCCATAACCCTTTGGATGGCATCTCGCCCCTCTGGCGTATCAACCAAACCACTCAGCTTTGTGTCATCTGCAAACTTGCTGAGGGTGCACTCAATACCCATGTCCAGGTCATTAATGAAGATGTTGAAGAGCACTGGTCCCAAGATGGAGCCCTGGGGGACACGACTCGTCACTGCTCTCCACCTGGACAAAGAGCCATTAACCACGACTCTCTGATAGCATCCTTCCAGCCAATGAGTGTCTTGTCCCTTCTCAAAAGAGAAGGCACCTCATTCTTGAAGAGCATCCAGCCTTCCTGGACTCCTATATCCTTCAGTACTGACTCCCAAAGAATCCTGGAAATCAGGCTACTAAACAAGTTAAAATGCTGCCTCCGGAAGTCTTGGATGGCAGTTTTGCTACCCCCACTCCTGACATGTCTGAGAATAGAGAACCGTACCAATTCATGGTGGCTGTGCCCAACACGACCTCCAGCTTTCACATCTCCTACCAGCCCTTCCCTGTTCACAAAGAGCAGGTCCAGCAGAGCCCCTTCCCTGGTTGGTTTACCCACCAACTGCATCAGGAAGTTACCCTTCACATATTCCAGAAATGTTTGGGACTGTTCCCTCCCTGCTATATTGTAATTCCAGCAGATACCAGGGAAATTGAAATCCTCCACCAGAACAGGGGCAAACAACCTTGAGATTTTACCCAGATGTTTATAAAACATTTCACCAACCTCAATTCTCTGGCTTGGGGGTCTATAGCAGAGACCCACAATGTTATCTGCCTTGTTGGCCTTGCCCCTGATCCTGATCAACACACACTCAACATTATCATCACCACACTTAAGTTCATAGAATCATAGAATTCTCAGAGTTGGAAGGGACCTTAAAGATCATCTAGTTCCAACCCCCTGCCTGGCAGGGACACCTTCCACTAGGTCAGGTTGCCCAGAGCCCCATCCAGCCTTGTCTTAAAAACTTCCAGGAAAGGGGCTTCCACAACTTTTCTGGGCAACTTGGTCTAGTGGATCTTCTGCAGACTGAACAACCCCAACTCTCTCAGTCTGTCCTCATAGGAGAGATGCTCCAGTCCTCTAATCATTCTCATGACCCTTCGCTGGACTTGCTCCAGCACTTCCATATCCCTCTTGTAAATAGGGGCTTCAGAACTGGACGCAGTATTCCAGGTAGGGTCTCATGAGAGCAGAGCAGAGGGGGAGAATCACTTCCATCCACCTGCTGGCTACGCTTCTCTTGATGCAGCCCAGGATATGGTTGGCCTTCTGGGCTGCACATGCACGCTGGTGGCTCATGTTCAGCTTCTCATCCACAAGCACCCCCAAGTCTCCTTCTGCAGGGCTGCTCTCAAGCTAATCACTGACCAGCCTATATCGGTGCTTGGGATTGCCCCGACCCAGATGTAGAATATTGCACTTGGTCTTGTTGAACTTCATGAGGTTGGCATGGGCCCACCTCTCCAGCCTGTCCACATCCCTCTGGATGGCATCCCTCCCCTCCAGCGTGTCAACAGTACCACACAGCTTGGTGTTGTCAGCAAACTTGCTGAGGGAGCACTCAATGCCACTGTCCATGTCACCAACGAAGATTAAGATGTTGAACAAGACTGGTCCCAGTAGTGGGCCTTGAGGGACTCCACTTGTCACTGGACTCCACTTGGACATGGATCCATTGAAAGCCACTCTTTAGGTGCGTCCGTCAAGCCAATTCTTTTTCCAGCGAGTGGTCTACCCATCAAACCCACATTCCACTAGCTTGGAGACCAGAATGTCATGCGGGACAGTGTCAAAGGCTTAAGTTCAAGACAATCATAACAATTCCTAATATAGGGCCACCCTATCTCCTCTTCTTCCTTGTCTATCCCTCCTAAAGGGTTTGTAGCCATCAATTTAGCACTCCAGTCATGCAAGATGTCCCACCACGTTTCTGTGATAGCCACTATGTCATATTTGTCCTGGTGTATTAGGGCTTCCAGCTCTTCTTGTTTGTTATCCATGCTGCATGCATAGGTGAACATGCACTTCAGATGTACGAGTGGTCCCAACATCTTTTTGTGGATGTGGACTTCAATTTCTATCTGGCCCTTCTCAGGTGTTTGCATGATTTGTGGCAATATATTCCTACATATGCAGCAGAAACTGTGGTCTAACTGTAGGGCCTCTTTTGAACTTACCCCAGGTCTGGGTAGATTTAATCTCATCCTTTCATATGGTTTATTCAATAGTTTCTTGTTTTCTCAGGGGACAATAAAAAGAAGGGAGAACAATAATATATATGGGAGAATAAGGGAAGTATTGATCAGCAGAACTCAGTTCATTGTGGATGTCTTTGGTCTATTTTGAGTAGAAAAAGCTACCAGTGGAGGAGAGGATCTCCTGCCAAAACTAACCAGGATATGACAGGAAATTCAATGAGGCAGGAATTTTTGGTCAAAACACTGCAACTGTGATATGGGAACTGTTGAGTCTGTCAGACTCCTTCTGTTACCTTCATGAAGATCCTCAAGGAGAAATGAAGACTCAAGAGTCCCCATATTCATCTCTTCAGAATTTATTTAACATCTGACAATACTAACAATAATGACACAATTGCTCTCAAAGGTGGCAGGGAAGGTATGTTCCTTACCTGTGAAGTCTTATAACACTGTCATAGAAAATACAAAATTATCTTGGTAGGTAAACACAGGAAGAATATTAATTAAAAATAATATACTATTTAGATCTTGTTAATATATCTGTCACATGAAACATGAAAACAAGAGAAAAATAGATGCCTAAAAGACTTAACTTTAGTCCAATGAGCCAGCTCAACAGAAACACTTTGACTGTAGCACTTAATGATTTGAAATGCATAGATGAATAGTTAATTGGTAATTGATTTTAAAAGTATGTAAAATGCAATAGAAATCTGTTTCAGTGCTTTCTTCCATACGAGAATAACAATAAATCTTTTACTGATTAGCACAGTTGTAGCTTTAAGCCAAAATAAAAATTTTATTCTTCTCTTTGGAAATTCATGTTTGTGTCCTGTCTTACAGAGAAATGATTTGTGACACTGCAATAAAGTTCTTGGCACTTACAATTGCTCTAATATTGTAGGAGTAAATAGGCCTTAGAGTGAGGGTAGAGATAAATTAGTTGCCAAGGGGACAGAATACCAAGTAGACAAAACCACAGGGAATATCTGAATGGGCCAGCCATAATGCCTGTGTACGGTGCTCAGAGACTGGCATTCAGTGAGCAGGGAAAGTAAAAAAAAGAAAGAAAGAAAAGAAAAAGCATTCAAAAAGGACTTCAGCTTGCTTTGTAAGAAGTGATTAAGGGCAGCGTCCTAATGTGAGTATCAGATGTGAACCTGTCTTCTGTTTGGAGCACACAGCAGAGCTTAAGTTCCAAAGCCTTCCTTGCACCAAAGGCAATTGGGATGGAGGGTTTAACAGGCAGAAGGTAAAGGAGAACTCATGTGCTGGCTAGCTTCACATATAATTCAAATACACACTGGTTGTCCTGAGAGTGAGTGTGGTGAGGGCTTTCACAGTGAGACCTAAATAAAGATAAATTGCCAGTGTACTAGGAGAGTAATTGCTCACCACTATTAGCCCACTGCTCACACCTGATAGCTCCTGCGTGTCAGCAGGTAGCAGTGTGGGAGCTACAGAGTTTACTATTTGCAGGCTGTAAACTGATGTTTGTAGCTACTGTAATACCTCACCCCTGAGAACAGCAATTCTGCATGCTCAGGAGAGGCATATAAAACTAATATAGAATTAACTATAATTGATTTATTTTAAGTTGAATTAAAACTGTTTCAAATTTATCTGCAGAGTTTTGAACTCTTAAAATGGATATAACCAGTTTGGTGGCAGAACCAGCTCTAAAATCCATGTACACTCTTGGGAATAGGAGCTTTCTGTGAGTATCTCTCACTTCAGGGATGCAGCTCCCTTCTGTATGTTTTCTTTGCATATCACCACTGCAGGCTTCCTGCTTAGAAGACTGGAAGCAGGAGGTAAAAATATTTACTTCAGTTGAAATGTTCTATATGCCTCCTAAGTAGTGGGAAGGAGTTAAAGTGAATTACTGCTGTCCTCTGAAGCCAGAGAAAGTGTCAGATTTGATTATGAGTTTTGTGTGTTTGTTTGTTGTGGGTTTTTTGTATGTGGCTTTTGGTGGTTTTGGTTTTGTTTCATTTTGGTTTTGTTTTGTTGTTGTTGTTGTTTGGGTTTGGGGTTTTGTTTTGTTTTGTTTTTAATTCCAGGACTGGAGAAATAACCACTATTTTTGCTTTTCAGTTTTCAGTCAGTTTCAGTGTTTATAAATTTTTTATAATTCACAAGTCTAAAAAGTGAAAAGAGTATACTGTGAATGTGTGTTACATATATTACTACTTAAAAGCCAAAAACTTCTACAGAAGGTATTTTGACAGTAAGGTATAAGAACACATGTCACCCTGTGATAAAAAGAAATCTCAACTGTGTGGTAGTTAAACAATAAACAGAAAAATCAAGTGCATGAATTGTGACATTTCTTACCTATCCAGACAAAAGAGTACCCACTGGTTTGTCACTGAACTTCCTTCTTAGTTTTTTAAGCACATAAATGGTGCCACTTTTGTCAAGCTTAAGTGTAAAATTTTTTTTATTCAATATAGACAAATACATTTGTACATGCATATACATATAAATGAATACACATTAAATAACCCGCATTACCTGAGAAAGTAACACACAATAAATTTTTTATTTTAAACTAAGTAACTAGTTAATAACTAGTACATTTTACTGACTCAGGTATGTTATTTAACAGGATAAGGCTGTAAATTACCTGTATTTCTGTTGAGAGATTCTAGATATGCATAGAAACTCCATAGTGGTCAGCACATAAGTGCAAGAAGGTTTCGACCTACTATGTTAACTGCACCAATTAAGTAGAAAAAGTACAAAGGGTTCAGTGCATGAAAGATGTGCTAGCTCATTGTGTGTACAACCTCTGTATTTGCAGAAGCGTGAGGTGTCCAAATGTCTGATAGCTATACAGAGCAGTAGCTCTGATTAGGCTGCCAGGAATGTGGCAACCCTATAAAAACAGCTGAATTCTTTTTCAATTTTTGCAAAGTTTCTGAGAAGAAGAGATCTCCTGGGGGAAGATGGTATATGTGGATTCCATTGCCAGAGTCCCCTACTATGCAGTGTCTCATGTCCTTTGTTTTAAGACCGGATGCTTTGAAACGCATTTTAGCAATGCCTTGTGTCTTGTAAATTTGAAAATGAGTTACCTATGTAAAAATAAAAAAAAAATCTGATCTTTCCTAGGTGAAAGTCATAGTTCTTGATGGTTGCTTTTAGTAAAAAATTATGGAAATTTTCATGAAAATGTCACTTATCTTCAGTCAAATAAATTGTCAGAAGATGAGCACTTTGAAGCAGCTTTCATATGTTTGAAGCACATTTTTAATTATAATACTCACAAATTCAGTTATTGCATCAATTATTTGCAAGCATGATATACTTCAGATATTGTAGTAATATAACTCAATGAAAACTACTACCACTTGTACTGTTTTTTCCAGTGAAGCATACACTTTTTTTCGTAATTCAGAAGTTTTGTTCTATTGTAAATTCATCAAAATAAAATACACTAGCAAGAAGAAAGGAAGGCAATAGTATTCAGCTTCATTGTCTTCAAAGCAGTTCTTCAACATTCTGTGCAAAGACTGTGTGTTGCAAATTAAGATAAAGGAAACAAAACCTTGCACATCTATATGATTTTCTTCAGCAGATAAATCATGTCTGTTTCAAAGCATCTTAAGCATCTATCTGAATATTTTATTTAGAATGACATAAAAACATCTTTAAATAATGCACTGCTGACCCTTCATCTCTTGTTCCCGATTCATATCATGAAGTACCATGTACTAACATAAATTAATCTGTATCAAAGCTTAGGACAAGACTCTACCCCTCACAGTGAATTGGAATTAGTTGTATATGATGGACTGGATCTCTGTCTGGTGTAAAGATAACTCAGCAGGACACTACCTGATGTTACAGGAGCATCTAACTTTCCAGACCACCTCTCTGGGTCAGTCTGGTTTGTTTGTGTGTATGGTTGTACAGAGTCACAGAATCAAGAAGTTATCAAAGTTTGAAGAGACCTCTAAGATCATCAAGTCCAACTGTCAACCTATCACTATCAGCCACTATACCATGTCCCTAAGAACCATATCTTTGCGCTTCTTAAACACCTCCAGGGACGATGACTCCACCACCTCCCTGGGCAGCCTGTTCCAATGGCTGACAACTCTTTCAGTGAAGAAGTTTTTCCTGAAATCTAAACCTCCCCTGATGCAGCTTGAGGCCATTTCCTGTTGTCCTCTCATTGGTAACCCAGGAAAAGAGACTGATCCCCAACTCACTAGAACCTCCCTTCAGCTAGTTGTAAGAGAGATAAGATCACGCCTGAGCCTCCTCTTCCTCAGACTAAACAACCCCAGTTCCCTCAGCCATTCCTCACAAAACTTATCCTCCAGACCCCTCATCAACCTTGTTGCCCTTCTCTGAACACACTCCAATGCCTCAATGTCTTTCTTGTAGTGAGGGCCCCAAAACTGAACACAGTACGTGAGTTGAAGCCTCACCCGTGCCAAGTATAGGGGGACAATCACCTCTCTGGTACTGCTGGTCACACCATTTCTGATACAGGCCAAGATGCTGTTGGTTTTCTTGGCCACCTGGGCACACTGCTCTCTAATGTTTAGCCAGCTGTCGGCTAACACCCCCAGGTCCTCTGCAGGGCAGCGTTCCAGCAATTCATCCTCAAGCCTATAAAGCTGCATGGGGTTGTGACCAAAATGTTTTCGCAATTAAATTTCTTCTGTGGCAGGTGAGGAGGAAGGATCTTATTTTTCACAAAAAACAGAGAGAAATGCAATCCAGGAGCAAACCCATAGTATAGCTTATATATATAGGCTAAAGAAGTTGGGATTGTTCAGCCTCAAAAAGAAAAGGCTTTGAGGGGATCTTATAGCAGCCTTTCAGTACCTAAAAGGGTACAAGATAGAAGAGGTGAGATTTTTCAGTTG
>VWZX01010572.1:75805-88420 GCA_013399015.1 Galbula dea | reverse complement strand
AATCTAAACCTCCCCTGATGCAGCTTGAGGCCATTTCCTGTTGTCCTCTCATTGGTAACCCAGGAAAAGAGACTGATCCCCAACTCACTAGAACCTCCCTTCAGCTAGTTGTAAGAGAGATAAGATCACGCCTGAGCCTCCTCTTCCTCAGACTAAACAACCCCAGTTCCCTCAGCCATTCCTCACAAAACTTATCCTCCAGACCCCTCATCAACCTTGTTGCCCTTCTCTGAACACACTCCAATGCCTCAATGTCTTTCTTGTAGTGAGGGCCCCAAAACTGAACACAGTACGTGAGTTGAAGCCTCACCCGTGCCAAGTATAGGGGGACAATCACCTCTCTGGTACTGCTGGTCACACCATTTCTGATACAGGCCAAGATGCTGTTGGTTTTCTTGGCCACCTGGGCACACTGCTCTCTAATGTTTAGCCAGCTGTCGGCTAACACCCCCAGGTCCTCTGCAGGGCAGCGTTCCAGCAATTCATCCTCAAGCCTATAAAGCTGCATGGGGTTGTGACCAAAATGTTTTCGCAATTAAATTTCTTCTGTGGCAGGTGAGGAGGAAGGATCTTATTTTTCACAAAAAACAGAGAGAAATGCAATCCAGGAGCAAACCCATAGTATAGCTTATATATATAGGCTAAAGAAGTTGGGATTGTTCAGCCTCAAAAAGAAAAGGCTTTGAGGGGATCTTATAGCAGCCTTTCAGTACCTAAAAGGGTACAAGATAGAAGAGGAGAGATTTTTCAGTTGGTCAGATTGTAACAGGACAAGGGGAAATGGATACAAGATTGAAGAAGAGGAAATTCAGGCTAAAAATTAGAAGAAGGTTCTTTACACAGAAGGTGGTGAGGCACTGGAACAGGTTGCCCAGAGAGGTTGTGGAGGCCCCATCCCTGGCAGTGTTCAAGGCCAGGCTTGGTGTGGTGCTGGGCAACCTGGTCTAGTGTGTGGCATCCCTGCCCATGGCAAGGGGGTTGGAACTAGATGGTCATTGAGGTCCCTTCCAACCTGGGCCATTCTATGATTCTATGATAACTTCAAAGCCAGGAAACACAGTTATTAATGAAATAATCTGTTTTGATAAGACCTTTCTAATTCACACAATGGCAACAGTATTTTCTGTAGTAATTTTGACTTAATCTTTAATCTGTATTTCCTCTCTCAAGTTTAGACAACTAAAATTAGTTTTTTACAGAATCAATTTAAGATTGGCTTGATTTTCACAGCTGTTCAACACAACCTGTGTAGCTGCTATATGTTTCACAGGGCAAAGAGGATTTCACAGTTTAAAAACCACAAAAACACGTAATTGATTTGGGAGATGTCTGCAGTATTGTTAGCAGATGGGTGTGGAAGTCCTACAGCCAGCTCATAATGTGAGATACTGTGCTCTGCCTGGCGAAGTTCATTCAGTGCTAGGTGAGGCATGACATGCAAACTGTGATCACAGCAGTGGCTGCAGACATATGCTGAGTACCTTACTATTGAATTCTGCTTCCATTCCCTACATGTCTACATATGGCTGCATGACAGAGTGATAGCAAGTGGTTGCCAAGTGCAACAAAACGTGTGGTTATAAACAAGTCGTCCAGGATCCATATCCTGTAATTAAAGTTTTGCTGCCATTCCTGACGGTTCTTCTATGACTTTTTTTTTACCATTTCCAAGAGAACATCTGTTCCTCTACTTACATGTAAGTCTTCTGTTAAATCTTAATCCCCTCTTACCTCTCTCCCTCACTTTTTGTAAGAGTGACTATAATGATCTGAAAAGCATGAGAATAGATGGAACAGGTTATGCAGTACATAGAGAGGGGAATCCCTCTTGTTGCCAGAAATAGTAGAAATAGCATCAGAGGCAGAGAATACAAAACAACTGATTTCCTCTCTCTTCTAAGATGGAATGGAAAGACAGGTTTAGATTAGATATTAGGAAGAATTTCTTTACTGAAAGAGTGGTGAGATATTGGAATAGGCTGCCCAGGGAGGTGGTGGAGTCACCATCCCTGGAGGTTTTTAAGAAGAGGATTGATGTGGTTCTTCAGGGAATGATCTAGGGATAAGAGTAGTGTAGGGCTATTGGTTGGACTAGATGATCTTGAGGGTCCTTTCCAACCATAATGATTCTGTGATTCTGTGACTTAGAAGAGAAAAAAGAAGTAATCGTGTGAAGGGACAAATAAGTTTCAAAAAATAGATTTTAAAGTTCAGAGAGAAGGAAAGATGTCAAAGGAAAATGTCAAAGTGAAAAAAGAATAAACTTTAAAATACTGGAGGAAATATAAGATATAGCTCTGCTCAGGAGGAATGCTCTTCTTTTTCATATTGTATGAAATTCAGGAAATGAGCACATCATAAAAGTTCCACTATACTGCAGATTGAAACTTATTACGAGAAATTTAAACAGGGATTTTCTTATCTGGGTATATGTTTACTGTGGGAAAGCAGCTATAAAACCTACCTGCAGTCTCCTTTGGAATGAACTGAGAACAGTTTCAAGCTGCATGTTGGTTTGTTGCAGAATACAAAAGGTGTCTAGTGAATAATTCTAGTTAGTCACTAACCATACTCCATATTTTCAAGGCAGTTTTATCCATGAGACTGGAGTTGCAAGTTCAGCTGCATTTGATATCTCTGGTGGTGACTGTTGCCCAACAATAGATTTAACAATGAAACACTAGAAAAGCGAGAAAAGAGTTGAGTCTGAAGCAATGTGTTTTGTCTTACTTCATAATAGATACTCTGAATTTTAACAAGTCACCTTTTCTTAAGTAAAATCTATATAATATGATATTATTTAATTATCTTCAGAAGAACTGTAAATAGACTTTAAATTGCATTTGAAAGGATTCATATGTTATATTGATGTGATCTTCCAAAGTGTCTAGGGGGAAAAAAACCCCAGGTCTGTGCAATGCTATTTTATAATGGTATAGTGCAGAAACAGTTCTCTCATTCTCTGACTCAGAGCAGTGTTGAACCTTGATTAATGTCTATGCTATCAAGGTACCGTCTAAGGCATTGAGGAGAGATGGTGAATTAAAATTGCACATCTGTGCAAGTCTAAAATTCTTAAGCATCTGTAAGTTTAACTGAATAGATTTTATTAAATAGATTTATGTTTACATGATATTAGCATGCTAACGGATTATGAAGTAGTCCTTAAATGATGATATATGCCAACATTTGCTTTGAAGTCTAACGATGTATGTAACTTTCTTATTTATTGTCTTTTTCATTTCTTCTACTTTATCCCTCTTTTTAGTGAACTGTGTGCTGCTGTAGTGTAAGTCCTACGGTAGAGGCTGAGTCCTTCCAGGTTCTGAGTTATATTGTACTGGACACTGTGGCTAAAGTGTCTGTACAGGAGAGAGGAGAGGGTTGATACGAAAGAAATTAGATGTCATTCTGAGAGTTTGACATTCACATTTTCATCTACCAAATTTTTCAGTTTATATGTCTAGAATTATGGTCTATCACAATGAAAATTTTTTATGATTAGATATCCTGAAGAGGTTTCCGTCAGTCTAATCTCCAGAGAGATCAGAGTTGAGGGTTTTTTTGTTTGTTCATTTGTTTGTTGTTTTGTTTTTTTGGGGGGTTTTGGGTGGTGGTTTTGGTTTGTTTTGGTTGGTTTTTTTTTTTGGTATTAGCAATCTTGGGTTTTAAGCTTCAGTAAATTTAAAAATTTCAGTAATTTTTTAAATGCTGTCACTCTAACTGCCAAATGTGTAATCTCCATCGCTGTTGTCTGTCCAGATTTGCAGATACTGAATTTTGGCAAAGTGCTGAGTATTACTCATGCATGTTCATGACACATTTTGAAGTATCTGAGAAAACTAACTGCACTTAATGTAAATGAGCTCAACATGGTAAGGAAGTTTCAATTTCTTGCTCTTGTTTCAATTAGTTTTAAAACAACTGGGTGCAGTTTGATTTATATCTGCATTATTTGCATTATGTCCACATGCTGCTATTTATATTGTTATGTGTTAATATTTTGCAGCATTTTGTGTAATCCGTAGGATTCACAGCAGTGTCTGCACTCGTTTCTCTGTATGTCTGTGGGCATGTGAATGTCTCATACACATTTTGCAACACAAAACCCCACAAAAATATTTTGATGGTGTCTACTATTCATGTGCTAAAAGCTGTACACTTTTTGCAGAATATTTTTTGCAAAAGGTTCGGAATTTCATATGTAGAAAAGACAGTAACTTACCAGGTCTCATTGACTGTCAATGGGAGTCATTACATACAGCTTTAAAAAAACCCACAATGACTGGGATAGAAAATGGAAAGCTATCTTCAGTAAGAGAAAGTGAACCCTTCCTGCGGACAAAATGAACAAAACACAGACACTAATAAAATAAATTATAATTAGAAGAACTTATGCTCTTAAGAAAATAACCTGTTGCTATGAGATCTCTTGTTGTAAATAGCTACAGGTTCCTCTATTTATTTTAGTAACTTAAATCAATGTATAGTCCTGCATTTTTCCTAACTGATGAGAAAATAACAATGGCTTTTGATTTAACAACAGAGACTGCATTGTTAGAAGTCTTTGGTTAATGATGACGTGGTTTGTCATGATCTGCCCCTCAAGTCAGGACATTCACTGTGCTATAAAAGACAAAGACGGTGAGGGGAGGATCTGGCCAAGTTATTTATGTATGTTAATGGAATCAATGTGTGTTATAAACTTCAACCTTAACTGTTACTACTATGTATTTTACTTTCTTATTATATATACCTTTTTAACTGAAATTTTTCAGGAAGCAAGGACCATTTAGCCATAAGGGGCTGCAACACCAAGCATGTTTTGATGACAAAGTTGGGTATGATGATAAAGGTATACTGTTTATCTACAGACAAGTTGTGCAAGTATGAATGGCAGTTAGATTTTATTGTTTTCAGCTTCCTTTCAGTGCTCTGGTGGGGACATTTTAGGCAGGTATGTTTAAGTACATGCCTAAAAAATATGTTTGTATTTCATTCCCCTTTGTATGCTACACTTTAGGTGAGAGATAATGTTGTCTACTTTATTGTGACTCAGTGTCTTAATATTTAGCTTCTAGCTCCTCTTCATAAATGACAGAGAAAAAGCCTAGTGGTGTTGAGCACCTATTTACAAAAGATCAGGTACAAATTTAAATGTTGAAAGGAAAATTCTTGTCCATTTCTGAGCCTTATAAATTTGAATATTTCAACCATTCAAAAAATCATGGGTACCTTGTTGGCATTCAAAAACAGGGACTGTGGTTTCCTTACCAGGGATATCACTGTGGTGTTACGCAAGTCCTGAATCAGCAATTAGTCTTCCTGGTTCTAGTGTCTGAAAGTGCGGATCTCTCAAATGATGTTCTATTTAGGAGAAGCCAGTTGCAACAGCATAAATGTCCAATTTTTTCAGCAATGTTGATATAAAGGAAGACGGAGGCATCTATTTTCCCTCAGAATGCATCTTGGCATGTTAAGATAGCGATTCTCTGGAGAAATATTTTTCTTGCTACAACCAAAACACTATGTTATTACTCTGTAAAGACATTTTTTATGATAAAATCATGATACTTTATGCCAAATAACATGATTTTGAATTACTGAGTTGTAATTAATTATTAATTGTAATTAGTTTTTTTAGAAATACTGAGAAGCAGTTCACTGTTTATAACAGAATATTATTTTTATCAGTTTTATATATAAAATATATAAATAAAAATGAATATAATAATATAAATAAAAATGCATGTAAATGAAGAAGAAGTTGCAGTATTTAAGATGTGACAACCTGTGACAGCATGTATTTCAGTTAAGAATTCCTTTTCACCTACAAAATTCTGAGATCACTAAACCCGTGACTTCTTATAATTTCTTTTATCTTTCTGCACAGTTCTATAAAACTGAAACCACAAAAAATTATAAAGTAACAGAGACTGCTTCTGTCCATCTGTCTTGGGTACTTTGATGGTGCCTGATGATAATAACATCTAAGTACTCCTTCCTCACGTTCATTACCCATGTTGTTGAATGTTTTAGCTAAGCCTGATAGTCTTTCATGAAAATCAGTATCAAAGTGAGAATACAGCATTCATTTCCTAGCAGCTCCCTAGAATGCTCCCACTCATAAAATTCTCAGGCAAACAAATGCTGCTCAGATTTATAGCCTCCAAAGAGGAACACGATACTAGACTCCAACAGGAACAAAAATGTTCTTGCAGTCTCTTTAGAGTAATAGGATTTCACGCTGTTGTTTCATAGGGTGATTTGTCATAAATTTTATTCTTCCATAATATATACATTTATTCTGATATCAGATACGCTTAGTATTTTTTCTTCCATTTTAGTTCTTAATTGGTCCATTAGTGCTCTAAAATCCTATACTGTTGATACATAGTCGTAAGCTTCCTAAGTTAAGCTTTGGAGAGATAATTTATGAATGAACCTTACCACTGGGTTTTTGACTTTGATATAAGATTGACATTCATGAGCTGCTTAGGCATGAGAACTGTAAACAAAGCTAGTGGATCTCACATTTAGAATTCAAATAAAGCTGTTTATTTATAGAACATGAACTATAATTCTCAGTTGCATACAATTCATTTATATTCTGGGAATCATTATATATTTTTTTCTTGTCAGAAATGAGCATATATATATATACATGTACATATAAAAGCCTTAGGACAAAGTGGATGACACATCAATATAAGAAACTTCCTTCTCTACAAACTGTCTTGTTGATCTAGTGAAAATCCTCCTCATTAACATTTTTGTAAATATTTATTTTAAACTTTAATCATAATGTAAGCAGGACAATTGAGAATGTAAATATGTTAATATAGAGTGTATATATTTTATTCAACTTAAACTGCCTTTATCATGATCTTACTAGTATACTTATTTAAAACATACAGTCAATCTATACAGGTCACCCTGAAAACATGGCTATTAATTTCAAGATGGTGTGCCATAACAAACATACTTTGAAAGTAATCGGTTGTTTTGATCTCTACAAGTGTCTTCATATTTTTGGCTATTAACCTGACTGATACAAGAATTCAGGCCTTGGTGTTGACAGCTTCATTATATTGTTCTGAGCTCTAAAGCAAGAATCAAAAGAGGGTAAGGCAGTTCTCTGGGGTTTAGTATGTTGAAAGTAACTAATATTCTTTTTAATATTCTATATTTTTTGCCACAATAAATATTTTACAAATTTGCTTCTTTAATAGAATTTTCCTTGCTAAATATAGACATTGAAACATGGCTAATGTGGCATACCTTCAGAGTAAACAATATACAGTGGACTTCACTGAAGAATAGATCTATGCTCATCATACATTGTGACCGGCACCCTGCTCTAAGTAAGAGTTATGCCAGAAATCTTTGGTTAAGTCAAACATTTAATGTTGTGGTTTAAGCCCACCCAGCCATGAACAAAGCACCATGCTGCCTCTCGCTCACTCCTACCACCTCTGGTGGAAAAGGGAGGAGAAAATACAACAAAAATCTTGAGGGTTGAGAAAAAGGACAGGGAGGGATCGTTCACCAATTATGGTCACGGGCAAAAGACAGGCTTGACTTGGGGAAAAAAATAAATCAAATTTAAACAACAAAACCACCACCAATTCAGCAACTGAATCAGAATAAGACAGTGATAAATACAACTGGATCTTAAAAACACCTTCACCCTAGTCAGCCCTTCTTCCCAGGCCCAGCTCTGATACCTCCTCCCCTCCAGTAGGACAGAAAGGTAGGTCTGGAGGTTTAGGACTGGACCAATGACCACCCAGTGACAGACGCTCTCCCCTCCTCCTCACCATGGGAATGGAAAGGGAGTAAGAAAGAGACAGAGACCTATGTGAATTGGAAAAATACCCAACTGAAACTAATGAAAAAAATAGTAACACTAATGAAATATATACAAATATATGCAGAACCACCACCAAAACCAGACCCGCATCTTGATGGCAACAACATCACCATCCCTGTTGATCCTACAACAGGATCTGCTACCTTCAGCAGCAGCCAGGAATCAGATTCAGGCGTCTGGATCCTGGAGCCAGTTTCAGGAGCAATAGAGAGAGAAAAGCAAGAGAAGCAAAGATAGGCCCTAAAAAGCAAGAAGAGCAAGAAGTGACAGAAAGAAAAGGGAACATACCCTTAGCTTTATATCGAGTATGACATATACGGAATGGAATGCTTAGTTGGTCTGTTTAGGGTCACTTGTCCTGTCCCCTCCTCCCTGTAGGTGCAGACTGCACTCCTTACTTGAGACACAAGGTTCAGCAGTGGCCCTGGTTGATATACTAATCCTCAGTGGTAAATCCAAATATTAAGCCTAGTTATTCCTGGAAGCAGATAGTGTTTGTAAAAAACATACTGCCAGCTTCAGAAATGCCATTAATTAGAGGAGCTTCAGCTGGAAAACAAAATCATGGAATGGAGTTTATGGTAAGTCCTAGTTTAGTCCATGTTGCTTTTGCCACTCCTTCCTCCTCAAAGGGAATACTCTTCAAAGTCCTCCCCTGTGGCAATGTGACATCCATCCTGTGGGAGATAGTCCTTCAAGCACTTCTCAAACTAGCATGGGTTGTTTCAGTGGGCTGTATTTCTCCCAGTGACAGATTGCTCCAGTACAGGCTTCCATCACAAAGTCACAGCTTTGTCTGGGTGTAGCCATCTGCTCCAGCATGAGGTCCTCCCTGAGCCACAGCTGAGATTTTTCTCCACTGTTGATCTCTTAAGGGCCACAAATTCTCAGCCTGACATCCAGCCATGGGCCAAAGGGGAATGGCCAATCCAGCATGCCCCATCCCTCCTTCCTTACTGATCTGGGTGTCCACATGGTTGTCTCTCTCCTGTCCCACTCCTCTCCTACATAAAAGAATGCCCAAAACAAAAGAAAATGCCCAATAGGTTTTTTTTCCTGTCTTAAGTATGTTATTGCAGAGACAATGGTTGGCTTGGCCTTCCCAGTATCAAAGTATCTGCTGAGCTGTAAGGGACCCATTAGGATCATTGTCTTCAGCTCCTTAACCTATGCAGGACACCCCAAGAATCTTACCTTGTGCCTGAGAGTGCTGTCCAAATGTTTCTTGAACTCCTTCAGGCTTGGTGCTAAGACTACTTCCATGGGGAGGCTGTTTCAGAGCCCAACCACCCTCTGGGTGAAAAACCTTTTTCTAATCTCTAGCCTTAACCTCCCCTTACTCAACTTCATCCCTTTTCCCCTAGTCCTATCACTGCCACTGTGAAGATCAGCACCTGGCCAACTGCTACCCCTTGTGAGGATATTGACATCAATGAGGTTTCTTGTCAACCTCCTCTTCTCAAGGCTAAACAAACCAAGCGACCTCAGCTGCTTCTCATAAGGTTTCCCCTCTAGGCCCTTCACCATCTTTGTAGCTCTCCTCTGAACACTCTCCACCAGCTTAATGTCTTTTCTATAATGTGGAGCCCAAAACTGCACACAATAGTCAAGTTGCAGATGCACCAGTGCTGAGTAGAGTAGGACAATCACCTCCCTTGACTCTGCCTTGACCAGAGGCAGGTTTGACTTGGAGCAGTGGGAACTTCTTGAAGGTTCCTACAAAAGTTGTGCAAGTAGCCACCTGCCCTGCTACGAAGACACAACACTTTATATCATACAGTTGAAAATATGAAGTTGGAATGGCACCTTCTGTGAAGAGATCTGTAGATAATTGAATGGTTCATTCTTCTCATTATCTTTGTTTGGAACAAACCATTGTCATAGCAAAACTCTATGCATGCTGGGATTCTCCCTTAGGAATTAGACTTGTTCCTTGAGTGCACAGACTTATTATTTGTATGAAAAACGGTTTCTTTTTTTTAATTGTGACGTTTAATTTTTATTTCATAGAAATAGTTGAAGGTTGTGGAAAAGTAAGCATCTTACAATTTTCTTTTTTTTGTAAAACGACAAATCTAAATTGTCTAACAAACATGGAACCAGAAGACAGCAGCCAGCATATGATCCACATATTACATGTGACCATTTCCCTTTAAAAATTGTCTTTCAGAACAACCGCCTATGCACATGTTGATTTTGTATTACCTAAATGTAGTTAACATTTCAAATAGTCAGATACATGAGCATACTCTGTGTTCTGATTCAGGCACAATGTTCACAGATTACATTAAGTATTTATCGTCTGTACAGGTCTGTGATGATTGGAACATCATTAGTTCAAATTTCGATGAATTTTAAGATAGTGTTGGAGTGAAAGTTTATAAGCATTTGTTTTCTTCTTCTCAGCTGCAATTTCTCTAATGTCAGTCTGAGACCGTTGTTTATGATTATGTATGTGTATATGCATGTGTATATATGTAGATATATATGTGCACATGAATGTCATATACATGCAAATTTTGCCTTACAAAGGGATGAAAATAAGTGGTCCAATACACACAAGTTTCAGGAATCTTTATAGTGTGTTTGGTACAGCTTATTTGATGATTAACTGTTTCAGTTTCTCTTTTGGATGATGGTTGCCTCAAAACTCAGAATTCTCTTTGAAGAAGGTAAATTTTATTGGGTCAGTTCCTGGACCAGAAATGTTTCTGGAGTTATTTGTAAGTCTTGGGTTTGAATCTTGCAAGGATTTTTTTCAGGTTTTTTTTTGTTTGTTTTTGGGGTTTGGTTGTTGTTATTTTTTAAATAAAACAAAACCAAGAAACCATTTAGATGGTTGTTTTAAAGATTTATCAGAAAAAAATATTACATGTTGGTGTACTTCATTGATCAGAAGCATACGTATTAGGAAAAATGTCATCTTCAGCATGCATTTGTCTCTGTGTACATATCACAGAATCACAGAATCTCAGAATATTAGGAGTTGGAAGGGGCCTCAAAAGATCATCTAGTCTAACCCCCCTGCCACAGCAGGATTCCCTAGACCAGGTCACACAGAAGCACATCCAGACGGGTTTTGAATATCTCCATAGAACTAGACTCCACAACCTCTCTGGGCAGTCTGTTCCAGTGCTCTGGCACCTGGACTGGGAAAAAATTTCTACATGTATTCACATGGACTCTCCTATGCTTCAGCTTACAGCCATTGCCTCTTGTCCTGTCACTGGGCTTCACTGAGAAGAGCCTGACCCTATGCTCCTGACACACACCCTTCACATATTTAAAAGCATAGATGAGGTCACCCCTTAGTCTCCTCTTCTCCAAGCTAAAGAGACCCAGCTCCCTCAGCCTTTCCACATAAGGAAGATGTTCCAGCCCCTTCATCATCTTTGTGGCTCTGCGCTGGAAGGGTCCTTGCAAGATCATCTAGTCCAAACCCCCTGCCACAGCAGGATTTCATAGACCAGGTCACACAGAAGCGTGTCCAGATGAGTTTTGAACATCTCCATAGAAAGAGACTCTACAACCTCCCTGAGCAGTCTGTTCCAGTGCTCTGGCACCTGAACTGGGAAAAAAAATTTTCTTGTATTCACATGGAACCTCCTGTGCTTCAACTTAGAGCCATTGTCCCTTGTCCTGTCACTGGGCTTCACTGAGAAGAGACTGACCCCATCCTCCCAATACACACCCTTCACATATTTAAAAACATAAAAGAGGTCACTCACTCTCCTCCAAGCTAAAGAGACCCAGCTCCCTCAGACTTTCCTCATGAGGAAGATGTTCCACACCCTTAATCATCTTTGTGGCTCTGCACTGCACTCTTTCCAACAGTTCCCTATCCTTCTTAAACTGAGGGGCCCAGAACTGAACACAATATTCCAGATGCAGCCTCACAAGGGCAGAGTAAAGGGGGAGAAGAACCTCTCTTGACCTACTAACTACACCACTTTTAATACACCCCAGAATCCCATTGGCCCACCTGGCCACAAGAGCACACTGCTGGCTCATGGTCATCCTTCCATCCACCAGGACCCCCACATCCCTTTCCCTTTCACTGCTCTCCAACAGCTCAGCCCCCAACCTATACTCATGCATGGGGTTGTTTTTTCCCAGGTGCAAGACTCGACACTTGGCCTTATTGAATCTCATTAAATTTCTCCCTGCCCAACTCTCCAGCCTGTCTAAGTCTCCCTGAATGGTAGCACGACCCTCTGGTGCGTCAGCCACTCCACCTAGTTTAGTGTTGTCAGCAAACCTGCTGACAGCTCACTCTGTTCCCTCATCCAGGTCATTAATGAATAGATTGAAAAGTACTGGTCCCAGTACCGACCCCTGAGGGACTCCAGTAGACACAGGCCTCTAACTAGACTCCATCCCACTGATCATGACCCCCTGACTTCTGTCCTTCAACAAGTTTACAACCCATCTCTCTACCTGATCATCCAAACCACACTTCCTCAGTTTAGCTGCAAGGATGCTGTGGGAGACAGTGTCAAACACTTTATTGAAAAGTAAATCAGCAATGTACTTTTTCAGTGCTAGAAAGGTTTTCCTTGTGCTCGACAGGCTGTTCCCTACATCCATGAAACAGTCCTTTATACTGAATATTGTTATACTTTTACTCAGTTCTCCCTTCTCCTTTCTTCAATCAATGGAAGATGTGGATTATAGTCCATCTACACCAGAGTTGTCTTCAAGGTCAGAAAGGCCTACCCCAACACCACAACCACCTCCACAAG
>VWZX01010572.1:39551-75767 GCA_013399015.1 Galbula dea | reverse complement strand
GGGGGGGGGGGATGGGTCTAGTTGCAGGAGGCTCCTTTCTGGGGTAAATAAAGGACCCAGTATGCCAGGCAGACCCTCCTCATAGGGAAGCCTCTGCTGCCTTCCTTAGGCCTGGTTTAAGGACATCACTAAGAAGCTTCCCAGCTTGTTAAAGCCCTCAAACTGCTATTGACTGATTCCTCATCTTCCCTGTAGTTGATGAGGAAGCTGCAACCTGGAGTCCAAGAGCTATCAAAACAGACTCCGGGGTCTTGGTAGGGTTTGTGAGGAAATCTGGGGTATGGGTAATTTTTAACTCTCTCCTTTCAGCTGCAGGCAGGGACATTGGCTCAGTGGCTGGTGTGACCACCACAGTTTTGGGTTCTTCAACAATGGGATGCCTTACATGACTTCAGGCTTGCTTGTGTCTGATGGAGTTCTTGCTTCTCAAAGGAGGAAGAGGCTCTTTGCTCAGGACCCTGCAAGAGTCATTGGCAGGGCTTTAAACTGGACTTGATCAGGTACAGGAGTAATATCTGTCTTGCCTGTGACAAGCTGTGGGATTTTGTGCCATGCTTAGAGGGACATGGTGCTAATGTGGACCTTTGACCTGTTGGTCGGAGATGTACTGGGGACACTATAGCACAGTCGAAGTCTTATGAGGATGAGCCGGGGGCTCCTGAGGTAATAAAAGCCAACAGAAAAACACTAGTGAAATACCTGAAAGGATTTAAGAGGTGTTCCTCTAAGAAGGTGACACGGCTGACAGCTTAACTGAAGTGCCTCTACACCAGTGCATGCAGCATGGGTAACAAACAAGAGGAGCTAGAAGCTACTATGCTGCTAGAAAGTTATGACCTAGTTGCCGGCATGTGCCTGTGCAGTCTGATGGAATGCACATCCCATTTTGGGAACGGTCCTGAAACCATTCTAGCTGCCTGGGAATTCTTCAGAGAGTGCTAGTTAGAACAGGCCAAATAAATGGTCTAATAACTTACTGGCAGAGTCAGCCAAATTACACTGTGTAGGAGGCAGCAATGACATGAAGAAGAAGAGGAAAACCAGCTATTTAAGTTGGCCAAGTTGGACATGGATTCCCTTTTAGTTAAATATTTTTAGAAATCCTGCTATGGCTTCCAGAGGTTTTTCCTTATGCAGCTTACACATAATTTTCCTTTCTTTCCTTCAATTTTTTAAAGCATGGAAAATGTTATTCAAACTCTATGCCTATGGAGTCCATGAAAAGTATAGTTAAAGATATCTGGAAGATTATAGAGTTAACTTGTTTTTGCTTTCTGGGTTTCAGGGTGTGGCTGTTTGGCCAGCTTTTGCTAGGTCAGCCTGGAATGTACGAAGCTCAGTTTCTGCAGAGATGTCATTTTGCAAGCAATTATAAAGTTACAGTAACTGGAAAAGGTAAGTGTCTAGCTTTCCAGAAGAAGTATCCTGCAGTCTTTACTGCTGCAGTGTTTCCTGTCAGATCCTTATCATTTAATGCAAACTACATTCTAAAGCTATTCAAAGAGATCTTTTTAGAATGCATCCTGTTCGTGTTAACCTTACAGGAGTTTATCTGTACTACTGTGTGTTCTAATCATGTTGTAGTAATTCATAATGTCTGTTGTTAAAATATTTACTTTTATAGGTGCTACATTCTTTTTTCAAAATTACAGCTCTCAAGGACAGAATATTTTACAGCATTGCAAAGTAGCTATTTTAAGTAGTACCTTTCACAGAATCAGAATCACAGAACACCAGAGGTCATCATGATATGCTTTTCCTCGCTGATCACATGGCTGAAAATGATGGTCTATTTGTGCTAAAAAACCCCCAGCAGTCAGCAGAGCGCATTAGGTTAACTGTCACATAGTTCTAAAGAGCTATTTAAATACAATATGAATATGTTAAACAACTTTTAGCCTTGTAGTGTAGTTAAGTAAAGCACTTGGACCTTGTCACAGCTAAAGCCGACGTTAGTGCAGTCAAGCAGGGAGCCATTGTTATCTTCAGATTTCAGAAGTCATTTGTTTTAGGAGGAGGACCAGCTTGCTACCAAAAGCACCTATTTTATATACATAAAATTACCTTTCCATAAGTGTTCTTGAGTGTTTACTCAAAGTTTACTAATACGTGAACACCAGTATATTTATTCACTTTGTGAGAAAAGGTGAATGCTAGTTATTTTTGTAGTCTTCTCCAGTTGTACAAATCTTGAAGATTTGCAAGATAATACATGTATCTAAAGGGTATTCGGACTCAAAATAACATAATTTTTTTAATTTGTGCTTTGGAGGCAGATAAGAAGGAACCAAGTTTTAGTGACCTTTTATAGGACGAAACATTCAGAAGAACTGATTACTTTTCTTTTCTAATTTTATACTATACTGCAGACATGAATTGTCTTTCTTGTAATTTGAATGATGAGAAAAAAGGTTCTCTTAAACTCATAGAAACCAGCACATATTTTTTCAGGTCTTTTTTCTAAAGCTATGACAAAGTCTCATTCCTCTTCAAGATTAACAAGTACAGTATTTTATCTTACATTCCAGAAGAATTAGTGTGTCTTTATAATTTTGTGATAGTTTCATGTTTGTTTTACTTCACAGCTCTGAGTCATGTCACTTTTAGTTTCCTTCGGTTCAAAAACCCCATGAATTTCCTTTAACGCTTTCCTATTTAGAAGATCCCTGATGGATGCTTTACTACATCTTTCTTCTTGCCCTGCTCACCATTCTTTTATTGCAATATTGTTTGGTTGTACATTGTAATAAATAACTATTTCATGCTTTTGAATGCACTTATTTTATTTCTCATGTGATACAGAATTAACTTTGCCTAGGTAGAGAAATGTCGAATTAGTTGTGTTGACATTTACTCAGCATTTATATTTGAACTGCTTTCAAAGCACTATATATTCAGGAAGTATATTCTAAGAAGATTATAATCTCAAGTGCTATTCTGACCTTTTTAAAAATAAGAAGACCTAGATAGGATATTATTCCACCCTGATAAATTAAAAACAGCAGAACCATTCTCTGGCACTGAGACCAATGGGCACAGAAGTGTCCATGGCAGTGTCCTCTTCATTATTGTAAAACTGGACTTACCTTCCAAAACAGGCTGACTGCATTAAAACTGACTTACTCTGCCTCCCAAACAATGTTCATTAGGACAAAGAGATCATTGGGATATCCTAGTTGTCCTGTATCCAATATCACAGAGGTTATTCTAAACAATTTAATGGTGTTGGCAGTTGCGTTTCAGTGCCTTTGCCTGAGATCTGGCACTTGAAATCATTAGTTGTGGTCGAGGGGACTGAGAGGCACTATCCAAAACTGCCTTCAGTGGGACATTGACCAGTTCTGTTTTCCCTAGGAAAATTATTCATAAGCCTGAAGTTTGAGAATGTCCAATAGCCCTGTGGGTACTGAGCAACTCAACGGCCAAAATCCTATTGAGATCCTGAAGTAAGATGGTCTTCCCTCTTTCTTTAAGGGCCTGCTCTGACAACAACACACAAGAGTTTGCCTACATAGAAATTTTCACACAGTGAAACAGTGGCAACCGCTTTTTCCCAAGATAAAATAAAATGACGTTACTGATTCTGTGTGTCTTCTTTATAGAGTAACGTGAAAGTAAGAGCATTACATACAAGCTTGGGAGACGGACTCAGTCTTCCTCTCTGTTTGCACAGATTCAGGTTTTTCTTGCTCCATGTAACAAATCCTGTCCTTTGGGCTGTCTTACAGTTGCTCAAGCAATTAAATATACATCATTTAGTGAAAATAGTGTCAGATTTTTTGGACTGGACACAGAGAAATGAAGGATGGCTCAGTGATCCACTGCCATAGGGAAGACTAACATGCACCATCTGCTCCATATATTTTTTCATCTGATTATAATGCACTGTAAAACACGAATATTTGGAGGAGGGTCTTTGAGGAGCTGCATGCTTCAGCTCCATCGCTGTCCCTGGTAGCTTTGATGCTAGGATACTTGTATGAGGAAAAAGAAAGATAACTTTAGTTTGTTTCAGGGAGAGCAGTGAATTAAACTTGATTCTCCTGCTTCTGGGGCAATGTTTCAACACATTGAACAAGCAAGGAAGATAGGAAGAAGGTGAAACACTGACTTTTCTGTTAAGGAAGGAAAGCCTGGACCTTGCTGTGTTTTTGAAAGTGTTTTGGCACCATTCTGCATAAAAAGATCAAACTAATCCTAACTGCAAGGAGATATGACTGTTTGACCTAACATTGTTCATGTTTCTCCCAAAAAGGACACATCTGTCTTTTGTCTTCAGCATTATTTATTGCTAAGTAGATTTGCACACAAGCAATTGCATTATGAGATGCCCATTTCTTTAAAAACATAGAAGGTTCATCAGTAGATGTTATTCAAAACCATTACAGATTTTGAAAATTGGAAACATGACAGCATTTCTTTAGAACATTCTTTTCCTCTTATTTCTGGAGTCGAAGTACTCTTGTTAGAGTAGCATTAGGATGATGGTTAACACTTCCAAAATAGGCCTAGCACTCATTGTTGGTCATTCCGGCATCTTCCTGTCTATTCTATTGGTCATACAGACAACTCTTAAAAAGGCTGTCAGATGTTCATACAGCTTTAGCTACCAATTGTAAGAGACTGTGTCTCGTGACACCAATACTTAACAATTTCTGCAAAAGAACATTAGGTGCTTCAGTATTCTTTCATCGATGGTCTGTTTTCTCTCTTACAGGCTGAAGATGCTGCATCTGTGTGGTTTCTGCTTCAGCCATGGTCTGAAGTCCTTTAAAGAAGTCAATAAAACCATGAAAGTCTTTCATAACCTCTCTATGTCAGCTAATATTTCAGTTGAATGAAAAATTCTGTGTATTCTGAGAGACATTTTTGGCTTTAAACTGTACCTCTGCTTTGACAAAGGGCTTCTATGTCACTTTGTGTCTCACTTTTTTGATACAGTTGAGCATAAAATTGTGTTCTTCTACAATATTACACAAGTTTCTTAATTTCTTTTCCTTGGACTAAGTTTTAAAAGACACAGACTATGCCTTTTCCACTTCAGAAGCTGTAATGATACAATATATCTGAGAAGTATAGTCCACACTGTGCTTGTTACTAAATACATTAGCCTTAGTTTTTGATTTAAGAGAATTTAGAAGTCACTTTCAGTAGTATTAAAAATTACACAGTAGCGAATGAGAGTACACAGCAGTGGTCTACAGCCTTCCAAGACTTGGCATTTAAGTATGTGCACCTATCCTACATGATTTGCATGAGGTGCATGCCTGCATATAACAGGGTAAACAGTGGAAAATGCCATCAAAGTAATAAAATTACGTGCAAATAAAGGTGTAGTAGGAGAAAGGCAGAGAAGAGAAACAGCAAGGGGAAAGAAGCACTACAACAGCATAATTGCTGGAGACCTCCCAAAGCCATTCCACTCTGCATGCCACCCCCTCACAGAATCACAGAATCACAGAACCATTACGGTTGGAAAGGACCCTCAAGACCATCTAGTCCAACTGATAGCCCTACACTACTCTCACCCCTAAATCATCCCCTGAAGAAACACATCTATCCTCTTCTTAAAAACCTCCAGGGATGGTGACTCCACCACCTCCCTGGGCAGCCTATTCCAATATCTCACCACTCTTTCAGTAAAGAAATTCTTCCTAATATCCAATCTAAACCTACCCTGGCACAACTTAAGCCCATTCCCTCTAGTCCTGTCACTAGTCACAAGGGAGAAGAGGCCAACACCCACCTCCCTAGAATGACCTTTCAAGTAGCTGAAGAGAGCAATAAGGCCTCCTCTTCTCCAGGCTAAACAACCCCAGCTCCCTAAGCCTCTCCTCATAAGGCCTGTTCTCCAGACCCCTGATTAGCTTAGTTGCCCTTCTCTGCACCTTCTCTAGTACCTCAATGTCCTTCCTATACTGTGGTGCCCAAAACAGCACACAGTACTCGAGGTGTGGCCTCACCAGTGCCGAGTACAGTGGCAAGATAACCTCCCTGCTCCTGCTGGTCACACTATTCCTGATACAAGCCAGGATGCCATTGGCCTTCTTAGCCACCTGGGCACACTGCTGACTCATGTTCAGCCGGCTGTCAATCAGCACCCTCAGGTCCTTCTCTGCTGGGAAGCTCTCCAGCCACTCCTCCCCGAGACAGTAGTGCTGCTGGGGATTGTTACGCCCAAAATGCAGGACTCTACATTTAGTCTTATTAAAACTTATCCCATTGGCCTCTGCCCATCGATCCAGCCTATCTAGGTCCCTTTGCAGAGCCTGCCTACCCTCAAGCAGATCGACACTCCCACCCAGCTTAGTGTCATCTGCAAACTTACTAAGGGTGCACTCTATCCCCTCATCCAAGTCATCAATAAAGATGTTGAACAGGAGAGGTCCCAGCACTGACCACTGGGGGACACCGCTCCTGACCAGCTGCCAACTGGACTTGACTCCATTGAGCACAACCCTCTGGACTTGGCCCTCCAAACAGTTTTTTATCCAGCCAAGCGTGTGCTCATCCAAGCCACGAGGGTGGCTTGCTCTTCACCTTGCTCTTCACCTGCCTGTACACATTGAGCTTACTTTCCTTATGGTAGGGAGAATGTGAGGTTCATGAAAAAGTGCAAAAGGGAGAGATGGAGCACCAGGTTTTTATAGTGATGCTTTGAGATATATGATGGCTTGCAGAGGTGGCAAAGTTTGTGTCAGCAAGTAGGGAAATTGAAGTAGGTTTAATTAACTAGTTTTCATGGTACTGTGGCTGATGTGGTACCTGTATGTTATATGAATTGTTTTCAGTTAGATGTTTTTATGTTTCTGGTTGATTCCATTTTTGTTATGCAGTGCTTTCCAAGTAAACTGCACAGTTTGTGCTAAATTGCTTAAACTGTCAAAATATAAAACAAAGGCGAATAAGAGTGTTATTACAACCAGAGAGGGATCCCTTTGCTCTCTTAACCATCTACAATATTGGGGAAGATTAGTTAATATGTGCAAGAACTACAGAAAAGAAATACTCTGTCTTCAGAATAGGTCAGAATGGTGTGCATTAAGTTGTAAATAATGCCCAAGGCCTTATACAATAATGAGGAGGGGCAGATTACTGAATAATTGTTCCAGTTTATGTTCGATTTCCTAAATTTTAAATGCTTGATATGCCAAGTAAAATCTTCCTTTACTAGATATGTAAGATTCCTAAAACAATATAGAGAGTTAGATGGGCAGAGTGCTGATATTTCAAGTGTGGAGTCTGCCTGGAGCACAGCACTCCAGCTTTTCTCGGCTTCTGCTTATCCCACTGGCCAACTCAGGTCCTTTGCTCTTTTGCTTCCTGGGTCAACACTAGGTGTTGATGTCATGTGGTGCCACACCTACTGTTTCAGGTTTCCCTGTCTCTTCTAATCTGCTCCATTTAGCCTCTAACAGTATCAAAATCCACCTCTTCCTGCTCAGTGCAGTAGGACACTTCAGCAGTGGTAAAATTAGTTTCTTCTTGTTCTTGTGTTACTTTAGGCCTCTCCGAAGCTCCTGAGCATCATAGGATCATAGGATTGTCAGAGTTGGAAGAGACCTCAAAGATCATCTTGTTCCAACCCCCCTGCCTGGCAGGGGCACCATCCACTAGATCAGGTTGCCCAGGGCCCCATAAAGCCTTGTCTTAAACGCTTCCAGGGATGAGGCTTCCACAACCACTCTGGGCAACCTGTTCCACTGCCTAACCAGCCTCATAGTAAAGAACTTCTTCCTAATATCCAACCTAAATCTACCCTCCTCTAGCTGACACCCATTTCCCCTGGTTCTATCACTGTCTGACCTCCTAAAAAGTCCCTCGCCAGCTTTCTTGTAGGCCCCCTTCAGATACTGGAAAGCTATCATTTCATGTTCTGTTCTGCCTCTTGAGGTGAACACAAGCTCCAGCTAGCTTATGTGTTTCATGGCACGGTGAAGTAAAACAGATAGACTGAAAACTGATGTGAGGTATGTTTGTATCTGCAGCTTCAGTATCTTATGATTTTAAAACTTCTGTATCACAAAGTAAACAAAGATGCAGATCTTGGCAGGCCACGGTTCAAATCACAAATCATATAAAAAGCAGATGTACATAGAGAAGTTTGGGAAGAGATGTTAAAACTTGGAGCAAAAAGAAAGATGAGGGCTATATATCCAAAGTCTATGTCCTCTACTTAGCAGTCCAAGGTAGTCACTACTTCAAGAGATACATAAAGCAGACTGAACAAACTGCGGGCAGGAGTACTCACGAACGTCAACTCATAAACCTGCAGCCACAAAAGTAAACAAGATGGTGAGCACATTGATTTTAGTGGCAACTCCCTGTATGTTTAGTGAGACATACTTAGGCCCAGATGAAGCTATTTCAGTTCAGCTCAGGAAATTGCCCACAATGAACCCCAAATATCTCCACTCCTATTAATAGAAAGCTGGTGTGTGTAAGCAAGTTAAGTCTGTCTCTTTTGATAACTGAGCAACTCTTCATCAGCCACATAAATGCTTCATGATACTCTTCGGGTACAAATGTTTGATGGGCAGATGGGAAACCATGGAACAGGAAGAAGTGCGTTACTAAAATACTAGATTTTGCTAGACTCAAAATCTGAAGGTGATACTGCTTTGCTACTTTTAGTCTTTCTGCAACTCAGCAATGGAAATGTAGTGACAAAAATGTATAAAATTGTAAATTGCACTCTTTCAGCTATTCAGGATATTTAGGCTAAAATTTATATTCTAGATTACTTGACATCTTTGTTTCTCTAAGTGCAGGGAACATTTAATGATGTTTTATTGACTAGACATAGATTGTTGGCAGAATTTTAGGCTGAGTCAGTCTAAGCCTGACAAATTAATAATCAAAACTTGCAACATTTCCTTTGAGTTCATTCTACAACTCTTAGAACCATAGAATCATAGAATTGCCAGAGTTGGAAGGGACCTCAAAGATCACGTAGCTCCAACCCCCCCTGCCTGGCAGGGGCACCATCCTAGATCAGGTTGCCCAGGGCCCCATCAACCCTTGTCTTAAAAGCTTCCAGGGATGAGGCTTCCACAACCACTCTGGGCAACCTGTTCCACTGCCTAACCACCCTCACAGTGAAGAACTTCTTCCTAATAGACATTATTAATAGACATAAATAATAGACATAAATCTACCCTCCTCTAGCTTACACCCATTTCCCCTGGTTCTACCACTGTCTGACCTCCTACAAAGTCCCTCACCAGCTTTCTTGTAGGCCCCCTTCAGATACTGGAAGGCTACAATAAGGTCCCCTCGGAGCCTTCTCTTCTGCAGACTGAACAATCCCAACTCTTTCAGTCTGTCCTTGTAGGAGAGGTGCTACAGTCCTCTGATCATTCTCGTGGCCCTTCTCTGACTCGCTCCAGCACCCCTGTTTCCCTCTTGGAATAGGGGCTCCAGAACTGGATGCAGTATTCCAGGTTAGGCAGAGAAACTCTTCACAGTTCCCATTTACTGTATGTGATTTATTCTAATAAGAAGTAAGATGGACTACTTGTGCTTTGCTCTGTACCATGTACTTTGCCTTGGGCTATGCTTTTGTCAATAAGGAAACACCTTTTCAATAGTTGCATTTGTATTCTGTTTAACTCTATCAAAACCTTGGTACACACAATTTGCATTTGCAGATATAAACGAGAGTAAGTACAGAGAAATAAAAAAATCAAAACCTCAGATAAAATTTAAGTGCTTCCAATGAAATCTGAGTCTAACTTTAAAAAGATGACAAGTCTTGAGTTCTGTCAAGAAAAACATGCTGGTTCTTCTATACAGAGCACTGGAAAGCTATCTCCTTTGGTTTATCGATCTGAATGCATCTTTTGCATATTCATTTTAAACTGGCATTTTAACAATGTACATTTCTATATGACTGGTGACAGGATGGCAACTGGTGAAGGAATAGCAGCGTACTTGGCAATGTGTAACTCCAAGACTACTTGTGGCCCAGATGAATTTACCTAGTGAAACTTTGGGTCATCCTGGGTTCTTTGTCTTCCATGAAGAAAAGGAGTATTTTTACTGTGCTGGAAAACAGACATTAGATTTAAGACGTTACAGTGACCGCATAGTATTGGACTCATAGTTGATTGCTGCAGGGGTGTAGAGGCATGTGCAACAAGTGGTGCTCGTAAGGAATGACCTGTCCTGTTGGCAACATACAGGTTAAGAGAGGTGCGCCAAGAGGATACACTGCCCCTGCACCTCCAGCTACAGGCAGGAAACCGGCGTAAGAGGGAACAGCCAGCTGCCGGCCGACGGCTCGGGACCGTCCTGCCTTCTTCCAGGGGAGCCGGCAGCCCTGCCCGGGTTCCCTGGACGCGGCGAGAGACCTGTCGGAGCCGAGAGCCGACACCTGCGGCCCGCCCCCCGTGTCGCCCGGCCTCGCGGGGCGGCGGGGCGGAGCAGGACTCGTCCCGCCCCGCCGAGCGGACGGCGAAGTTGTGCTGCCAGGTGGGGCAGTTGCTGTTCGCCCTGTAGCGTCTCGCCGCGTCCCGTCCCATACCCTCCGCGGGCAGAGTATCTGCGCCCCCGGCTCCGGCGCCGGCCGATGGATCCCGAGGCGGCGAGTGACGAGCTGTCCCGCCTGCGCACCCTCTTCCTGGCCTGCGACGCCAGCGGCTCGGGCCGCATCGAGCGGGAAGAGTTCGCGGCTCTCTGCGCCGAGCTGCGGGTGCGGCCGGCCGAGGCCGAGGCCATCTTCCAGCGCCTCGACAGCGACCGCGACGGGGCCATCACCTTCTCGGAGTTTGCCCGTGGCTTCCGCGGCGCCACCCGGCGGCGGCCCAGTGGCAGCGAGCCGGAGGGCGAGGAGGAAGAGGTGGCATGGGCTGCCGCGGGGCCGGAGCAGCCTTGGAGGGACTTCGAGGTGCGGCTCGGGGACGAGGCGAGGTACATCCCCAGGTAAGACTGCTCGCGGGCGCAGTCCCCGGCACCTCCGCCAACCCCAGGGCGGAGGCCGGAGAGGCGGTCTCCCCCGGGAGAGGGGCTGCCGCCGCGGGGTGCCAGGACTGAGGCTGCCTGCGGGGAGCCTCACGGCCACAAAGCGCCCCGGCCGCCTTCCGCAGGGGAAACGGCCCTTCTGGCGGCATCTTGCGGCGGTGCTGATGCAATACTCTGCTGCGGAACAGTCGCACCGGCATTAGCATGACCCTTCGCCCGCTGTGCTTCCAGGTGTATAGAGCCCTCCCCACATCTGGTTCCCGGTTTTGAGGGTTTCCAGGTCTGTTTTTCCAGCCAGCAGCGGCTTGCTTGCTTCCTCTCCACTGCTCTGCCAGGGACCCTCGTGGGAAAATCCGGTCGGTGAAGCACACGGAATGCGAAGTGCTGACAGCTCTGCAAATGAAACTTTCTTCTCCCGCTGTCACCCGACTGGGCCCCAGCATCTCTCCTGCAACCCAGACTTTCTTTTCCTGGTACCGGCAGACCAGTACCACCTTTGCCTGCAGGCTGCCCGGGTTCTTAAGCGCGGCTCTCGGGCTTAGAATCTCAGTCTGAAGTTCGTGGTAGATAGACTTTGCCCTCGATGTCGGCGAAGTGAAGACTACAGATGATAGCTTGGTTTGGGATTCAGCCCGGTTACCACGGGTCTGGCAGTACCGAGCCGATTACCGTTTACATAGTCACATTGTGGTGGTTCGCAGTAATCAGCCTGAAACCTGAGGTGCTCAAAATTGATATGAAAATGTTGGCTATAAAAAATACAGAGTGATTCTGCTTCATTTAAAAATTGTAATTTAAGATGTAAACTAAGCAATTTAAGTGGAAGGACTTTGCTGCTGGCTAAAAGGCAGTTAAAAAAGATTCATACATTAATATATACAGAGAGACTGTCAAGTTGCAGTGGGTCCTGGCTTTGAGGTACACAGAAGCTAGTAAAAGCACACTTCTGTGTAACTTTTGTTACAACCTAGTAGAATGTGCAGTTTATCGTTTTACATGTATCAAGTCACTGGCAAATTTTTATCATACCACTCTCCACGTAATACACCTTAAATTCTTATCTGTCTCACTTACTTGGTTCTATCTGCTTTGTAATGTATGGTTTGTGAGTTGAAAAGTGAAAAGTTCCTTCAGATAAATTTTCAGTTACCTAACCTGCTGCTCATATACACAAGTGGAATTGATTGTTCTCTTCTTTTTGGACTAGACGGGTTAGTCATATTGGTTAGTCCTTATTGGACTGCTCCATTTCAGACTGGTTGGCAACTTCATACTGATCTTTCTTACCTGGTTCATGATGCCTTCCTTGCTGCACACTTGTTTTCTGCAGAAGGAGAACAACAACAGAAAAGGCTGTTTGAAAATCTGCAGAAGCAATTGATAACTTAACCAAAAGTCAAACAGAAGCTTAATGGGAGATGGAAAAAGATCTGACTAATGTAATGAACAGTGGTGGCTTGTGAAAGCATCTGTCTCCTTTTGGTATTAAGCCTATCTCAGTATCTTGGTTACTGTGTTTGCAGCAGCAGTTTGAATATAGTCCAGTTGTTTATCTAAGGTGATAGGAGGGAAGGGGAATAGCTTCTGTTGGCTTGACTGTGCAGACATGTTCTTTAGCTTTGTTAAATTCATAATGACACATTGTAATTTATGTTATGATTCTTGTACATCAAAATTAGAAACAGAACTAAATTTTGGTAGTTAAATAATTGTGTATCAGGTGGGCAGTAATTCGATGTAAATGCTTCCTATTCATGTTCAGCTTTTTAAATTGCTTTGAACATAGTTGGCTGTATTTATTAGCTGTTTGCCAATGTCAGCCGAAGAACAGTGTGGTCTTTGTTTTCCTCTTCTTTCTTTTTCCTGTCCTGAAGGGCAAGAAGCAGATTTGTGTTACAGCATAACTTTTTTTCATGTATGGCCCACATATTTTTGATGAAACCTATCTGCAAGGTTCTTTTCCTTTGAGTGTAAAATTATTAGGACTGTTTATGTAAGCAATGAATATATTGAAATTGAGGAGTCTGGGCAAAGGAGAGATTTTAAGCGGCAGAATATAACAAAACCATGTAAAATACAAGCTGGTACTTCAAAAAAGTTATTTATCTTTTTGTTTACAATTTTTTTCAGTTGTGTATTGGTTCAGGGTTTTTTTGGGGAGGAAAAGCAGTACTTTGATAAACAGACCTAGCTTGGAACACAGCTGCAGCCTCAATGCTGTAAAACAGTTGGTGCCCTCACATTGTGGTTTATTACCCTTCATGTGTTTGCTGTTACATTGGCATTGAAAACTAGGAGAAGAGTAGTCACAGTGAAGAAACTCTCCCAACTCAGATGAGTGAAGTTGGTTGTCCATAATTTTTATGTCAATCATGCATGTTTTTAATATCACTCATTTTTGGCTTCAGTCCCTCAAAATGCTGTGCCTTCTGGCCACAGTCTAGCAAAACACTGGCACATGTGCTTTGATGCTATTGTGGTTTGTACAGAAAGAAACAAGTTACAGCAGATGGAATTAGTGAGATAAAGTCAGGGTTGAAGGCAGGAGAAAATGATACAGTAAACACCTGTGGTCCCTGTCATTCCTGAACTTGATTGAAGGCCCATAGAAATCAAGGGGAAATTTTCCCTTGATATCAGTATACATGGTTCAGCCTCTGTTTCTAGGACTGAGCTTTTAAAAGCCATGATAAGCCTCCATAATGAGGTGTGGAACCTTGTAACTGATCAATATTCTGGTCCAGTCCTCTGTGTAGTAGCAGACATTAAATAAAACCTCGTTTATTGCCAGGTATTGCCGCATTTAAGGTGCTAAAATAAGCATATACTACAATAACAGTATAAGAATATTTTGAATTTAATTAATTTTTAAAAAGATAGTTTTATTATAGCATGGATCCTGCCTCTCTGCAGTTTGATATATCAGTTGCACAATTCTGTTGGTTTATACTTTAAAACATCCAGGTCTGTACTGCAGCTGTGGTTGTATCATGTTGCAGTTAAACAGGAAGAGTAACATTAAAGTTTCTTTTCAGCCTTGCTCCTTTCCTCCCCATCTGAACAGATTTTTGGGACTAAATTCAGTTAGATTTCTTGGTAAGGTGATCACTGTGAGTCAAAGTATTTGCCTTTGTCTTTACCCATGCTCAGTGGGAAATTGTGCCTCTAGCATGGAAGAAGTGGAAAGTCTTTACAGACTGATGATCTAATATAGTGTATGAAGTCAGATTTTAGTGTAGAGGGTTGGAGAGGATTTCTTCGGTATTCATTTAATTTCAAAGGCAGTTACCCATTGGTGTTGTATTCAGTCAGGTATACAAAGATTGCAATGCCTTTGGTTTATGTGTGTTGAATTACCAACTGGAGTGTGCTTCTGTTAGCTATAGGAGATGGGTTTTATTAAGAAATCAGGCATGTTTGTTAGTTTGCTCTTGTAAGAAGTAGTTGTAACAGTATAGGAGTAGACAAAAAAGGTTGTGAAAGTTGCCTCTTTAGTGGTATAGACAGTGAATGCTCTACTGTACTGCCCGCACAGGAAAGGTTTAGCCCTTGGCCATGTTACTGGGTGTTGCATTCCTTTTTAATATATGGCCAGCCCCAGATCTGTTTGGATTTCAGTGGTAAGATTGGAAGGTTTCCTTCATGCTCCTCCTAGGCATGTGTTCCTTTTGTTGTGGCATTGCTCTGGGATAAACTGAATCCCTTTAAGCCCTATCAGACAATTTTTCTGTCATATTTGGCAAATTTGATATCTGATTGGAAGATGAACTAAATTAATTTGAGCATGAATGGATGGATGAAGCTGGAGAAGAAAGTTTGTATCCCAGTTTTGAGTTAAATTCTTCTGCTTCTGGGAGTCCTCATACCTCACTGTTTTCCTTTATAGTCTTGGAGTCTGTCTTACTTTTGTGCCAGCTAACTGTGCATAGGATTCCGATTTCAATGATGTCGGACTGTGGGTTTTTATACATTGTACAATTCCAAAGTTTCCTAATGTGATTATGCTAACAGTTCTCCCCAATAATGTAATCTGGAGCTGTATAGAAAATGTGGATCTGGGGGATGTGATAAAATGAGAAAAGAGTGCCATCTTTAATGTGAGCTACTTAAATTGTGATGACAGGCAATACTCATGGGAAATACTGCTGTGCTGCAGAAAAGGAAGGGTGCTCTGCTGCATAAAAAAACTTTCCAAAACCTGTCATGCTTTTGCTGTCATGAGCCAGCATGGATTTTTTCCAAAGTCAGTACAGAGCACAGCATCAACTCATGTCAGCAATTTGTGTTTACTTCCAAGAGATGGTGAGCCATGATATCAGCAGTGGAGAGATTTCCTTGGAAGTTGAAGTGTGTTCCCTGGGGAAAGGATAAAGGCAAATCTGAGGAAAAGCGAATGCTGAGTCCTTCTTTGTCAAGGTGCTAAAGAGGGGATCTCTCCAAGAGATCTGCTAAGAATGATGTCATGTCTTTTAATACATCTCATGACAGGGTATAGACAAATGTGCTCTGCTGGAAGTGTTATGAATGCCTTTCTGAGCTATTTTAGATTTTACTGCTCTTCTCTCCTTTGCTTTAGTCAGAATAGCATCTGTGCCAAATAACTGTAGGATTAATTTTCCTGGTATTTTCATGTCACATGATCATTTGCCATAACCATATCCTTTGGAGTGTTCTCATTTCCTATGGATTTTATCTTTCCCTCCCTATCCCACAGTTTTTCTTGCTCCACTGGCTCCAAATCATGCCTCTGTCTTTAGGAGGAGAACAGTATTCCTTGTAAACATTAAAAGTCCCTTCCCTGGGAGTCAGCCCTTGTCCAGGATCTCTCATCTGGGGATTGCAAATTTATGTCTTTTTTTAATGCAGCCTGTTTCTGAAGGGACAGATACAGAACAAGAAAAGGTGGTATTAAAAAAATACCAACCTAGTGCTTCAGGTAGAAAAATAGCGGGAATTTTACACTGTGTTAACATTTCTTTTATGATATGTTTTCTCTCAAGGCACGTAATTCAGGAGTTAGACACTCAGCTGTGACAAAAGTAGATCCTTTCCAGTTTGAAACAGATTTGTTCAGGTTTTTTTGGTGGCTGTTATGATGGCATATCCAAGGTGTCTTGTTGATCTCTTGGTGGCACACATAGGCTATTGGTCTCCAGTATAAAGACAACCATCAGATGTGTAATGCTTGACCTTTCTCTTGGTCTGACTGCTCAGCTCAGACCTTCTTGGCTCAATCACCTTAAACTTCATCCTGTTAAGCCTGTAGCACTTGCTGCAAGTGGTGAAAGTAATTTTAGAAGCTCATCTTGCACTGGGAAGAGATCACTAGTATAGTGTTTTAAAGCTTATGAATGGGAGCATACTATCAGCATGTAAACAAGTCTATATGTATCAGTGATTATTTTTACTTTTACCTACAAAAATAGAAACTTTATTTTTCCAGTGCTTGAAAGATATCTGGGTCAAGAAAACAAAGTATTTGGGGCCCTCAAATCTGAAGGCAAGAACATGGGTAAGAAAGAAGTGAAGACAGAAGTCAGTAATTGGCAAGGGATACAGATACAAATACAGATGTGCACAGAAGGACCTACTAAAACAGTCCTGCTGGAGAACGCTTTGGTCTTGTTTTCTTGCCTTTCAGTACAATACTCTTAACAGCTAATCCTGACAGCCCACATGCAGCTCCTGTGTAAGTGAGCTTTGACCTTGTTTTCCTGCTTTGTGCTGGTCATCTTGTCAGTCTCCAGCTTTCTAAAGTAGACTCAGGTAAACATATGCAAAATAGCAGTAGAAGAAACACCTTTACTGTGTGAATGAGGAAGGTGGTATGTCACCGGCACATCTTTGATTTCGTCTGTTTTTCCACTAGCTTAATGCTAGTGGAAAGTCAAATCATACATGTTGACCTAGATAGTGCTGAATTCATGTGTTTGATGGAAGGCTATAACGAAAGTACTGCTCTTGGGGTCAGACTAAGAGATCCATATAACAGCATCCTCTTTCTGGCAACAACACAGGGACCCCATGCAAGATACCGAGCAGTTGTAGAGTTAATACTTCTTTAAATTCTACCAGCTCCCTTTCAGCTGCATTCAGAGTGTGGATCATTAGGCAAACAGTCACTGTACATTCAGCAAACCAAACTAATACTGTGAATTGATATGAATTAGCATAGCTCTGTGGCTTAAATGAAATTATGCCACTTAATATCATCTAAAGATTTTATATCTCTAATCCCAGTGTTGTTTTTATTTCCCCTGCCCCTGTCTTCTGCTTCTCCTGTGTTTTACCATGGTACAAAGCACTTTAAATCTATCATATTATGAACTGCTTTATCATCACGGAGTTTCATTTTCTTCCTGTAAATCTCTCTGGAATTTTTTGGAACTATGTGAATTCAGTAATTGCTTAAGTTAACCAATGTGAAGTTGTGCAAATATTGACTAATTACACTTAGTTACTAATTTTACAGACAGTTTACTTCATAAAACCTTTGAGATGAGGTAAGATAAAGCAAGATCAGTACTTGGCCAGAATACTGTATGTTTTTGGGTACTAGTTTTTTGTGTCTGCACTTTGTAGAAGCAAGAGAAAGGCACGTATGGTAGGTAGTGTAACCATAGAGTCGGATGGTTCAAAGGGCCAGTTTCTTCCACGTCATAAGTCAAAAAATTGCTCTTTCTGTGCATTAATATTTGTGAATGTCTATGATTGTGTTAGTGTAGAACTTAAAGTGGTGCAGCTAAATTAATTTAAAAGTGATTTTAGTATTTCAAGGAAGACCAGTTTAAAAGGGTAAACCTAAGTGTTTGTAGGGAATGTTGGTGAAACTGAGGTAAGAGCATTCTAGTTGCCTCTTTGTCCAGCAAAGGGTAGACTATTCAGAGTTCAGGAGCCAGCTTGACAAAATCCATTTGTGGAATCTTCCTTGATAAATAATTTTGAATAACTAATGGATCTGTAGAAAGAAATAGCATATATTCAAGGGGAACTGGAGACAAAAAGTCAAATTGGGCAATATTCATTGCAATAAATCTGTTCTGCTTCAGTGGTGTGCCTGATAGTTACTAAAACATATGAAAATAGAGGAGTTACTGAAAATATGGAAAGAGGCAGTTCAGAATAATTCCTCTTTAATCATCAAATACTCACAGCATGTTGATATAGAGTGTAAATAGCTGCATCCTTCTAAAATCCTGTGGCTATTCCTATTTTACAGTCGACTTATTTAAAGGACTGTGTGTATATTGACACAGTTTGAAGAAGTGACATTCTTCAGCAGCTAATTCTGGATATGTATAATATTGACTTCTGTCCAAAATTTGAAAGTATTCTGGAATACTTTATTGACCATTTTAGTGAGCAGTTTGCAAGCATGAAGGGCAACTGCTGAAGCGCTATGAATTTAAGAATGCAGGATACATTACCAGCTCTCAGTTCAACTATCAACAAGAAACAGTATTTCAAATGGAGAGACAACAGCAAGACTACATTTTGTAATGTTTGATGTACAGTCAGTTTTCTGCTTCAAGCACAGCCAGTATTAATGGAAGTGTGGTAGGAATTCTGTAAATGGTAACACTGAACTTGCTGTTTGTCCAGCTCCAGCTACTTGGAAATCTGTGTCTAAATGCTATAAATCTACCATAAGCTTGAAACTTATCTGAGATCTCATGAACCCCAACCTCAGACTTAACTTATGATACACGCTTTCACAGGAACTGTTACAAACTTCTGTTGTGCAGTAGAGCCTTTAGTGCCCAAATTTCACACTTGTCTGTATGTTTTAATAGTACAAAGTCAAAGGAGGATGGATTTTATATCTACAGGTTTCATTTTTATTTTTTGTTTTTTTCTAGTTTTATATTGTTTTAGTGCAAAGTTGTTGCTAAGGAAAATGTCCTTAACAGTTTTTTAAATGCAAATTATTTAGTAAACATACATTTGGGGAGTTCTTTAGAGATACATTATTTATAAATACTTCGTAGAATTGGATAATCAAATAAATTTATGTACATTGGAAGATGTTTAGAGTGCTATGTTAAGTTTAACATAACTTCTGGAAATACTGAATACAGCTAAAGCATTAGCCTTTATAAAGGAAACTTTGCAAGATAAACATGTATGTACACAGAAATGCCTCTGGCATCAGTAATTCTATATTTTTTTGTGCTGTTCTTAAGTTTCTGTATGTTGAAATGAATGTCAGCATTTCAGCTGGAAGTATATTTTACAGTGTAATGGAATCCTTCAGTAGTTTAAAATGTTGATCTGACCTATAGTGACAATTATAGTAGTGTTGTAATGAAATGTTATACCTTCAGTGAAGAAATCACACAGAAGAAGCAGAATGCAGCTGTCTTAATCTAAGCTCTGTAATTGCTTAAAGTAGGAAAAAATGCGGAGAATATATAGTGATGGTTGGTATCATGAGAATGGTAAAGATATTAAATAGGACTGCCTCCATAGAAGTTAGGAAAATGTCAGCTGTCTAATGAGGAGGATCATTAAATCAGAGTGTTAGGCTATATGGTGTAAGACTAGAACTTGCAAAACGTTTTTGTTTGCATTTCTGCCAGTGATACTCTGTATTTCTTCATTACTGTCCTGTTTCCTCCAGTTTTCAGGATCTGATCTTCCCTTTTCCTTTCTCTCTATGTTTGTTTTTTTTGGGGGGGGAGGTGGGATGTGTGTTTAATTTCTGAGTTCTTAAGTAGCTGTTTATGGTTATGTTATGTGGCATATAGTCTGTGTGGCTGTCAGCTTCAGTTTTCCTTAGGACTGCTAAATTCTACTACAGAATTTTCTCTTGCTTTATTGTGTTATGGTAATCCAGATACTGCAACCTAAATGATATGCAATGCAAAGGGTTACATGGTGTTATTAGTGACATGACCAGAAATTGGTGCTTTCTATGTAGTTACCTGTGTAATGTTTTGGTGCTTGTGTTGTTCTTTGGTTTTGGAACTTGTCAAGATTCTTTTGCTTTGACAAGTAAAACTATGTAAATGAGTCCAGATTAAATGGAAACCTGAATGTGGTATTCCTGCATTGGGGCAGTTTTAAGAAGCTGTATGAATTTCAGAAGGACTTTTAATAACTAAGGGAAACTTTTTTCTTTCTCTGTACAAGATATATCTATTATCTTTCTTGTGAGAATCATGTACAGAATAGCTTCTTGCAACAATGAATTTGCTGAGGTATAAAACAGAGCAGGTATTATGAGATGTGCAGTCATCTGGACCAGAATAATTTGTCTTAAACCAAAGAGCTGTATTCTTATTTCACCTGTAGCTCCCTGTGCTATTATGCACTGATACAAGAGATGTATATAGTAGAAGTCCAACAGCTGAAGGAACATCAAACTATTTTACTGAGGGAGATATGATCACCTCCCTCTCCCCATGTTAAACATCCTTTTAAACTCCTGTGGCTGGGATTTTTATTTCTTATTCAGCCTACTAAAGTCATAAACTTCTTCAGGGTTTATGATTAAGGTTAGAGCCACCAACAAAGTTGATATACATTATGGGTTACTCCACTAGCATGCTCTACAGTAAAGCATAAATAGATGTACAAAAATTTTACTTAGCCTAAAAAGTTTTTTCTACAGCAACCAGTAACTATATTAAAGTAGAGCAGGAGGAAGGGTAAACATAACTTAGAAGAATTCAGATATAATCTGCTGAACATTCAAAGTCAGTATGTAACTTCTAAAAAGACACAAAAAGGGGAATATCTTCATATGTAATGCATTTTTCAAACCTGTTCTAGAATATTGTTCCAAGCACGTGCATTAACATGGTCTCTCTCTTTTTCAGACAAGAGCAGGTCAGTGTTCTGTATCAGAACATACACATAGTGGAACCAAGGTTAATCCAGCCATATGAACTTGTCATTAAGAACTTCATCCGAGAGATCAAACTGCAAAGCACAGAGATGGAAACTTTGGCTATTGCAGTAAAAAGGTATCATGAGTTATCTTTCTAGTTCAGTAATGCACTTAAGTTTTTCTCTATCACACTTTGTTGAGTTAAACTACTGGGACTTTATGCCAAAATATGTCACACAGAGCATTTATGTAAACTGAGTTCAAAGGTTAGTATATATGCACACACATGTGCATAGGCATGTATAGCAACTTGCAAATGATTCCTTGTTCACATTTTGGGTAAGCCCTGGATGAAATTCTTTACTAGCTTTTTTCCTGTGTTTAATATCTTAAAACATTCTGACTTTTTTTCCTTTGGCTGTATCTTTGAGTTTTACCATATATGCCCATTATGCTTAATTTTAGAAATTATATTTTTGCTTCTTCATCTTCAAAGGGTATTACCTATTGTAACTACTCAACATTGAAATCTCACGTCTTTACTGCCAAAATGAAACATATTAGCTCACAACAGAAGTCTTGTATATGATACAAGTCACTGCAGCTATCCTTTTGAAATATCTTCATAGGATAACAAGAGGGGCCTTTTATCTCTGTAGCAATTTTCAAAATTCAAATGTATTGTATTTCATATTAATCACTAGCTGTCAGCTGTTATTTAAAATATCATTTTCTGTATCTTCAAATTAATTTCTGATTTTGTTTCCTATGCATACCAGCTGCAAGGTCTAGGCAAATTTAAATTGTTTCCATGTCTCTCTGTCTTAAAATTATTTCAGCTTAGGTAGGCAGATGTGTTTCACATAATGTTTCTGCCAAGCCAGAGGGCAGTTCCTAAGAGAATGTTTAATTTTCAATTTTAGAGCTCAGGATAAAGCAGCAGTTCAGCTCAGTGAGTTGGAGGAAGAGATGGAACAACGTATACAGGCTGCAGAGCATAAAGTTAAAAAGGAAGTGAGTATTTTATGTTTACAGATTTTCATAATTTCCAAATGCTCAGTGGTCTTAACCAGGATTAATGGCCAGGTATGTTTTTGATTCTCATTTTCTGACTCAAATCCCCTGAAGACACAGCCTGGATGAAAAGGTGCTGTCTGTGAGATCAAAAATCTACTCTCTTAATGCTTTCCCAAAAAGGATGTAATAAATAAACAAACAAAAAAAGTCTTTCTCTGTCACTAGAATTTGCTACTCCAGAGGAATTTATTTCTGAGACCAGTATTGGAAACTGATTGGAGAAAATGACTTTTCGTCTACTTCTCCTAGTATGTGAATTTATGTAGAAATTAATGCTTAGCTTATTTGTTCCTAGTTTGTATATATGCCTGGAGTGATGCTCTTCCTTTCCCCATTCTCGTCCTGCAACTACATTTTAGAGAGTTATGAAAGAGTGCAGTTGTGATGACAGTGTGTGAGGGCCTGAACCTCCCATGCTCAGACTTCGGCTGTTTTTTCAACTGACTTGGAGTCTTCATGGAACAGCACAAGAATCCTCTTCCTTTTATTCTTTGAAAAATATATTACAGCCACATGCAGCTGTATGATTCTAACCAGAAAGCAGCACAGTAAAACCATCCTAACCTGTGTTGTCTGCTCATGTTAAACTGTTACTAAATTCACATCAGATAAAACTAACTTTATAATGTACATACGAATAACACTTTGTGAAAGTGTTCTTGGAGGACATAAGAAATGCATTAGTTAAAACATATACTATGGGCATAATTATTGCTTTGTAGTACACAATATACCAAAGATTTCTAAATTTGGTATGGTTTCTTTCACCAAAGCATTTGCAGAATCAAAACCAGCAAAGTGCAGTTTGCCATCTTGCTGATTTTAATTGATCTGTGAAGGTAAATGGTATTCTAATAGGTTTGTTTCAAACAGCATCTCTTCAATGCAAGAGGAAGCATTCCTACTANTATAATAATGTAAAAATAATAATATGATTAACTAATCGTAAAGCACCTCTCAGTAGAGAAGAACTTTAAATTTCCAGAGACTAAGCATTTATGTTTTGAAAACAGATACATATGCTGTGGAAAAGTTCTGTTCTGCAAAAAGTGGTAATTCACTAAACAAGGCCCTGAAGACTCTTTTTGTCTACTGTGAAAATATGATATGGATGTGTGTGGTCTCACACTCTTGAGAACATCCACAGTTGTGTACTAGCATTATGTAAAAACATGTCTGCTGTATATTATTCAGGTCTAGTCTGTGTTTCTCATTCTAAAAAGTCTCAAATTGTCACTGAGTTGCATGGATAGTGATTTCACTATTCACATGAAAGATGAGCTGTAACTTGCTTCTCGCTGCACTCTTCCTAAATGTTCCCTTTAGCTCAGAGCTCCACATACTCCACCTACTAAAACGCCCTGAGAGTAAATGTAAGATATTTACTTTGTGGGATTGTACTAAGCCGTTAATCTTAGTGCCTGTACTCAAGGCTATTGTTTGTCAGAGTGATCTCACTCATGCCACCGTGACACCTGCCTGTATTTTGTTTCTTCAAGGGAAGCAAATAGTTACCAAACAATATGTAGGAGTCCTTTATAGGTGCCAATAGTAAAAGAAGCTTAAGTTGATTACTTTGATTATCATTTTAACACACGGATGTCAGCATCACCTACAGGAATGCTCTGAATTCTGATCCAAGTCCACATCTGTCTTTTCCGTGTGAAAACTCAACCTGTCTCATTGGCACCACCTATCACTGCTGAGTTCTGGTTTATCATTAGAACACCCAATCTTGTCTGATCTCGAAAGCTAAACAGGTTTGGGCGTGGTTAGTACTTGGATGGGAGACCCTTCTGGGAATACCGGGTGCTGTAGGCTTTCCTGCTCTGGCAGGGGGGTTGGACTAGATGATCTTTCGAGGTCCCTTCCAACTCCTAACATTCTGTGATTCTGTGTTACAAAACTGTTCATTGAAGCCCCTGGGGAGTGACTGGAGTGAGTTAAACACCTACTCATCTATAGCATGCAGAACATAGTGTTCTTCTCATTGTGCATGATGTAACGTCCTTTGAAATCCCTCTGTTTTGATTAAAATGAAACTCGGAATACTGTACCTGGTTAATATTGAGATCAAGTACTATATGAAACTAAAGATGCTGTCTTCAGCATACCTTTTTCTGAACATGGGCCTGTAACATCCTAACACTTGCAATTGAAAAAAAATTAAAACCAGAAATAAACAAGTAAGTGATAGTAGCATAGTAGTGCTATTGCTAGCACACAGTATGCAGAGCCATAGAAGACTGATTTGAAGAAAAAGGATGTAACACCATGATTTTTGTGCAAGTGTGTGTGTATACATCTGTATATACAATACACACCTAAATTTATGCACAAACAAAATATGAAGACTTCTCTCTCTGTTTTCTTTTTTTAAGACTTGGAGAATGTTAAGTGCAGGAGACTGTGGCATGAATAACAAACAATGAATTGACCCATTTCTTTGCTTCCACTGTGCCATTTTATTTCTATGAATATTTTTTAAGTGGACTACAATTGCAGAATCAGAATATGTGGATCTTAAGGAAGGGACAGGTTGATGTGAAATTACACACATTAATCTAAGGCAAAATTGTATTGTTTCCAAACTGATGAATGCATTTTTTAATAAGCATTTGAAACCTGTATTGAGATTAAAAATATTGCAGGAGAAGCGAAAAGCTGAAGAAGCACTAAATGAGCTGAAGCGGCAGTATGATACTGAAGTTGGAGATCTTCAGGTGACAATAAAAAAGCTTAAAAAGGTGAGTAGAAGTCATCGTGAGAGTTTTTAAAGTGTTTTAAGACGTGCTGACCTTATGAAGTGCTTTCCCCAAGATGGATAATCGTAATTGTAGCTTTTAAATTCAATGTGTATTGGAAAATGGCTGTTGTATTAATTCTCTGTGATTTATTGAAATACATAGGAAAGGAACCAAGTGCCAGCTGAATTGTGTTGCTGAATAATTTTCTAGATCCATCAAGTTTTTAATGCTGTAGTTACTTAGTCTTGTATTTCATACATTAGGAATAGTCTAATATATTGCCTCTAGGTATTTGTTGTTTACAGATTTAGGTGAAATTGGCACCCCAAATATAGTAATTCATAGTAACATAGTGCCTTTTAGCGTCTACTGCATTTCTTTCAAATGCTAAAGGTAGAGGTAGGTTTAAACTGTATTTTAAACTGAAATTACTACTGGAACTACTCTGAACCTAACTCCAACCTGATGTTTTCATTTCATACCTTTTAATTTGATTTGATTTTACTTGATAAGCATGAGGTAAACTGGAATCTCAGATATGAGTATTGGTTTGGGTTAGTTTGTAACTTGGGTTTAACTTTGACATTAGTTCTTGCTGTAAGTTTTACCAAAATTATAGAGACCAGTGGGGGTATAATTTTTGTTTCTTCATGTTGAATTGCACTTGGACATTGACAGAAGTGAAAATTACAATATACATTAGAATTGTAGTACAAATGCTACATAGATAAGGTAGTACATATACTTTTTTTCATTAGTGGGGGTACATCTGTTATTATTTTATTATTATTTTAGCTGGTATCTGTGTCGCTGGTTATGCATGTTCAGTGCCTGTAGAACGCAAAATGCTCATTAAACATTTTTAAGTATTGATTTAAAAAGTTGTTTAGAAAGCCAGTGATTTTTTGAGTAATGCTGCCTACTCACACGCCAGGAAAAGCTCCGGGTTTTAAAAACTTTTAATAGCTGTAAAACGTTTTATGTGTTATTTAATATGAATTCCATTACTTTTAATGTACTTTGGAATAAAAACAATAACATACATTAATTGTACATTTTTTTTATCCTTCTAGCTGGAGGAACAATCCAAAAATGTAAATTACAGGGAAGATGTGGTTGAATTGAAAAAAAGAATACATGATACGTTGCTGGTAAGAGAGGATTATCACTGACATTAATGTAGCCTCAGTGTTATCCTCTGCAATAAAGATGTTTTCATATTTTTTGTACAGTTAGTACTGTTGAACTTTTAAAGTTGTTGATAAGTATATGAGGATCTTTAAATTCGGAAAAACCCTGTTCTATATAAATGTGTACTCATTCTAGGTGTAACATTTAGAAATGACTTGAGATGATGTATCCCCCGTTTTGTGTAACTGAAATTGAAAAATAAAAAAAACAGTGGTTCTTGCATGCTAATTTACTGACTTCTTTGTGGATTTAGAGTTCTTCGATTTTCTTTCCCCCTGTTTGCTCAGATTTTCTAGTGTTTCATTTTTATTTAATCTCGATGGGTTTTATTCTACTATTATCACATGTTGAAATTTTAGGTAGGTAACTATGACTGCTAACATCTAATATCTTCCTTTTTTTAAGGAAAATCAGAAACTTAAGAAAGATCTCCTAGAAGCACAGACAAATATAGCTTTTCTACAGAGTGAATTAGATAGCTTGAAAAGCGAGTATGCAGATCAGACATTGAACACTGAGAGGTAAGGTACTTCTACATGATGATATTTTATAGCTGGCTCCTGTGTCATTGGTTATGCATATTCAATGCTGTAGAACAGAAAAAGCTCATTAAACATTTTTAAGTATTGATTTAAAAAGTTGTTTAGAAAGCCAGTGATTTTTTTGAGTAATGCTGCCTACTCAACACAGCCAGGAAAAGCTCCGGGTTTTAAAAACTTTAATAGCTGTAAAACATTTTATGTGTTATTTAATATGAATTCCATTACTTTTAATGTACTTTGGAATAAAAACAATAACATACAGTAATTGTACTTTTTTTTTTTAACCTTCTAGCTGGTTGTCTGCATAGTTGCTATGTATGCAAGTGGTGTTTTCTAAACTTGCCATGACTGACAGGTGTACATTTGACACCATGCAAAGTATGCTGTGATTACTGTTCATTTCTCTTACCAGGTTCCTGAAAGAGCAAGTTTTGGATATGATGCAAACTCTCATAATTTTGCAAGGGAACCCATTGATTTTATTATGACTTTAGTTAGGAGTAAAAGTTACAGCATCAGGCAATTTTTTCTTCCATGACTTGCACTCACATGAATGTCTGTATGAATATTAAGAAGAATATTTTTGGAAGTTTCCTAATCTCAGTATCAATCTCAGTCTTCATTGAGATATAATGGTAGAGATCACTGAGGTTACCAAGTGATTTTACTTTGTGTAAAATGGCTTTTAATGCATTTCAGCAGAAATATAAACATAGAAAAACTCTATTGAGAAAGATTTTGAAATTATATCTTTTCCCTTCTATATTTTTATCACCTTTTATAAATGTTGACTGTTGAATTTTGTCCTCTATGAAAAGTGATATTATAAAAATAAAAAAGATATTTTGTTAAGTATAACTTCCTGGTTTTTTATACAGAGACCTAGAAATGATGCGAGAGTATACTGAAGAGAGAGATAATCTGGAAAGACAAATTGAAATACTTCAGTAAGTTCTTAGTAATTCAGGTTTTCATTAACAAACTTTGCCCCAACATATTGGGGGGTAAGTGTTTTTGTATTCAAAAGACTGGGATGAGATTTGGGAAAAAATACCAAGTAGAAGTAGCAAAATAGCCTCAATTCTCATAGGACGTGCTGTGCTCTCTTCTCATAGAAGGAACTGTGCTACTAGCACGACTGTGTTACTGAGCCAGTAACTCTTCATTGTTTTTTCTTTTTTATTCTTAACCTCACTGACTTTCATTGCTTTATGATAAGCTGAGCAACATTTGAGTACATGGATGCTTTCATAAAAATTATTGCTTGGCTCCATTTTTTATTAACTTTGTTTCTCCAGTAACTCCATGTGTTACTACTGCCTGGAAGGTACTAAGTGTGTGGAGTACTATACAAGGGGCACACCAATTTCTGTTTTCAAGGAGATTCACAATGAATAGCTTTTAAATATCTTTAGCTAATTTGTTTATCCTAAATTATCTTTTCTTTCTGTCCTTAGAGTCAGCAATGCTTAAAAGGTAGTCACTTTATATTTCAGAAATTACTGTAACAGTTTACTACCTTGTAGCAGCTTTTTTGCAGCCTTTTGTAGCCTGCTTTTATGCAGAAGGAATTCAGTGGGTTTTTTTCCTCTCAGCTAACCACAGACCATACTACAGAAGACAAACAAAATTTCCGACTGCTACTGGAGGCTAAACTTTACAGTGCTTTCTTAATGTGTAATCATTTGTTTGAGTATATGGCAACACGTTACTCTTTAGCGTTTTTCTGAGGAAAAACAAAGGGATTTTTTATATGTATTTTTTTCAGTTTTTCTTGTGATAAGTACATACATTTTGTTGTTTTCTTTACTCCTTCAAGTTACACTATGTTTCCTTCTTAGATCAGCTAACAGAAAGCTACATGACAGCAATGATGGTTTAAGAAGTGCACTTGAAAATAGTTTCAGCAAGTACAACAGATCATTGGTATGTATTTATCATTTTGTTATGTTGTGTAAGAAGGTTTAGGAATTAACACACCAAATACAAATTTTCTGTACTTGAGTGGGTACTTGGAAAACTGAGTTTTATTCAGTGGACTTGCTCTGAAAATACTCTTGTGTAGTTGAATTTTATTTGATTTTACTTAGGTTTTTTGAAATTACAGAGTTTTGTTAAAGCACGACTACTTTCTGAGGTGCTTTGGAAAGTGATATTTTTTTTAATGTGCTATGGCCAAATATACCTCATGAGGTGAATATATCAGCAGTCTCTCTTTTAGTAAAGGAATTATGTTTGTGTTGTGTATATATGAGTACCCTGCTACTGAAAACACACTTTTTAAGAAAATTGCTTTTTTTTTAGTAGCAAGATCTTAACCTAATTTGGATTTTAGTCCAGGCACATCACTTGGAAAATGAGTAGCAGGGACTGCTGATGATGGCAACCTTAGTCAGACCCTTTTAGCCTGTCACAGCTCTACAGCAATCTATTGTAACAGATGTAACCTGGCATCCTCTAAACCAGGGGAAAAAAAGGCTTGAAAGTCACAAAAAAATATACTCTACACTGCCATTTTACAATATTGGGAAACCTGTTAAACTCCAAAACTGGTGATGGGGCAAGCCCTCACATCATCAGAAAATCAATTAACTATTTCAGAGGGATGGGGTCAGAGTAATGGGCCCAGAGAGACAATACTGGCCAGGAAGGAGGAAAATAGGGATCATTGTTTCCAGCATACCAGGCCAATGAATGGAAGTGCCTTTTGCTGATACAAGCTGTCAGAGATTTACTACAGATGAAACAAACAAATACCGTTTCATTCAGCTGTGCCCTGAAGATGAGGGAGTAATATTACAGAGAAGATAGAGGAGTTTGCTCCTAGTGAATAAATCTGCAGAGGGAAAGCAGAACCCATGGTATACTCTGTCATATACTGTCAGTTAAGCTCTCTACTCTGCACTATCTCACTCAAGAACCAGGCGGTACTCCTACTGAAACTAGCTCAGCTAGTGACATCTCCCTTTTCACTTTAGTAGTCAACATGCCATTTTTTCTAAATACTACTTTTCAAAGTTTAGCATTTGAAAGTGTTCAGTTGTAGCCAATGAAATAATCCTCTTGGAATTTTCATTGTGCTTGTTTCTTTTGTGTTTGGATGTGGCTAGCAGGTCCACTATTAAGGCAACAGTAGTCTAAATGGTATATGTAGTGGGACTATATGTGATGGGGCTATATGTAATGGGACTTTTGACATCCAGTCCTGTATGTGTATGGATATAAAAGTACATAGTAGTAATTTTCATGATGCACACTTCACTATGACAAATCAGATGCTTACACTGTATTCATCAAACATTATACATTTCTTATGTATCTGTTGCAGCGGTTAGTAAATAGCTCACCAGTCAGTACCACTTCTAGAAACAGTCCTAAATTTAATGGTGGACAGTCTCCTCTAAACCCACGGTATGACAGGTAAGTCAGGTTTGCTTTTGTTAAATTTATAAAGATGAGAGCATTACACTTGTTTTAGAAGTCCAAATATTGTCAAATAACAGAAAGTTCTATCTGATTCAGAAGGCATGCGTGAGCGTAGCATATGATCCGAAGTACAGTGAAGTCAGCAGTCATCTTTTCAGTGACTTCAGAAAGTTCAGGAAAACCTCTTTGCAGTGCAAATCATGAATTTATGAAGAGTTCAGACACCCTCTTGTTTGGTTTTGGACTGTTTTGATTCTAGCTTAATTCTCAATCTCCCTCCTTGTCTTCAAGAAGCTATAAAAATCAACCGAGGGACTGTGTTGGCTAGCTTACTCAGTATACTTTGGAAATAAAACTTTTTTTTGTCATATCCTCAGTATATTTGTCCGGTTTTCCCATGTAATAATTATTACAAAGATAGGTGAGCCTAATGCTTAAAAAAAATTTCCTCATCTCACAGTGATATTCAAGAGTGGTGAATATGCTTGGATATTAGTGGGAAAAGAGTCACAGAGAGCAGTAAGGTATCTAAATGAAAACATCAGATGGTCAGAGCTATTTTGGTTTTGTAATTACTGGATGTAGGTCATTGATCAGAGCTTCCTCAGATCATTGCAGAGACTCTCATTGAAGTCACTGAATGCTGTAGATCATGCTAGGTTTTTGGGGTTTTTTTTTGACAACAGCAACTGTCAGCAAAATATGTTTCCTTTCTCAATTGATAGATTGTTTTTCTTATTTTTCTTTCAGTGGTACTTCAAACTCTGGAGAGATCCTTGTTAGAGTTCTTAGTAGTCTGCATTGTCCATTTTGCCAGAGAGATGAATACTTTTGGTAGGGATTAAGTTAGCTTCTGCTTCACACAGATAATGTCCCCATTCATTCAGTACTGTTACTTTTATTCTGCTGTGTCCATGTGAGATGTGTTTGCTAGCTGTAAATGTTTGCTTGTTACAGACTGATTCTGTCTGCTGAATGCGGATAAAACCAATTATCCTCTGTTGGACCCTCTGAAATTTTGAGAGGCATCAACTACTAAGTTATATATTTTATTAAGCAATTTTCTGAAGGGAAAAATAAATCCTCTCTGAAGGCTTAGTGATGTCCTCCTTTGTGACCATTTAGTAGTACCTGCCATTTAGTGCAATTCTTGCATTCCCACAAAAGTGAGAAATGCAAGCTACTTTACAAGAAGGTTTATGTGGTAACAGTAAAACTTACTCTTAACAGGTGTGACTTAGTAGTATTGAAAGATATAAAGAGATTATGAGTGTCTCAAAACCTGTTCATTTTCAGTACATTGTCTGCTGACCTCAGATGAGCATTAAGAGATACTGATTTGCGTTCTAACATGTTTTAAGCAATTTTTATTCATAGGTATACTTACTATTTTTTTAGCTGTATCATACATTTTGGTCAAACTTGCTTTAAGCACATACGAAATTTCTAGCATTGAACTCCTGCTTCAGTGAGGTTGAAAATTGACTGCCGAAGGCCTTTATTTCAGTGAATGCCTGACAAGCTTAACTTTGTTATGGCATGCACCCTTCATCGGTATTCCAGTGATTTTGTGTAGGCTAGTAGGCATGCATGAATGTAAATAGCATGGGTGCTGTGATGTTCCACAGCAAACCTCACACTCATTCATGTGATTATTCAATAGCCTGAAAGGGTGTAAATTAGCTGGTTCTGGACATTGTTGTATGGGACAATGATGCCTCTGTCACACCTATTTGGCTGCTTGCAGGGAGGAATTATGTTTGACTCAGTAACAGATTCATAACTGTAACAGATTCATGGTGTAATGTTCTGTGGTGTGCCATTGCACTGGGATCTTCCAGCCTCTCTGGCAGTAAACTATCTTTAGAAGGATTGATGCTGGCTTTGTCTGTTCTGACAGTTTTGTGCTTCATATCCCTTCCAGATAGGAAAGAGCAGAATTGGTTCTCTCTTCTCCAGTGTGACTTGGAGACCTTGGCTGCACTTTAATTTCTGTCTGTTCCTGTTTTGCTGCAGAAGCAGGAGTGATTGTAGCCATAGTAAACTTCTAAAAAGATTGATTCTTTTAAGATTCAGTTTATTAATCATTCTTTTCTGTAGTTTCATTAGCATAAATAAAAGCAAAATTGTTTTTTCTGTGAACCGTACTGCTGCATCCACTTAAGTTAAATTGCTGTATTACAGCATTCAGAATTAAAAAAAAAAAAGTCCTTTGAAGGAAGGATGAGGGGAAAGAAAGGACTTTCATGTTAAACCTTTAAGTTTTAGGTAGCCTACCAAGCTATAACAAAACATGTTTCACCATTACTGATCTCCTGAACTTAGTTACCCCTTTTTCTGTATTTATAGCTGTATAGGCCTGTGTGCCTCTGTGAGCAAATGCATTAATGTAAATTAGATAAAATATTTCAAGGTTATTTCATGTGTCTTAGAATAGCCTGAAATGAGCTAAACCATCAGCTATCATTTTCTGTCTTTCTGCCTTCATTGTACGTAATTTTCTGAATCTTTTTTTAAGAATTACTTCTTCTTTGTATTAATAAATAGACATTCTTGCTGAGACTTGGGAATTCATCATCAATAACATAGATTGTTTAGAATTTAATATGAGCATCCAAAGAGTTACGATTAAAACACAAATTATTTGGAAAGGCAAAATAGGCATTGATATTTGTCTTAAACTGTGTAGTTTCTAAGAATTGGATGTTCCAGAATAGCTCAGATTTTGTTGGCAAAAACAATTGTGGAATATTTTTTTTTAATTTTCCCCCTCCTCAATATTTTTGTATTAGATCATCTCATTCTTCTTGTGTGGATGAAGATTATGATTCTTTAGCCCTTTGTGATCCTATGCAAAGGATAAACTGTGAAGTTGACAGCTTACCTGAGAGCTGTTTTGACAGTGGTTTGTCTACCCTGAGAGATTCAAATGAGTATGATTCAGAAGTGGAATATAGGCATCAAAGGATTTTTCAGAGGTCACAGTGTATGCAGGAAGGCTTTGGTGGTGATGCTTCTGATACAGATGTAAGTGCCAAACTTACTACTTCTCTGATAAAGACCTTTGGCTGGAGACAAAATTACTTTTCTTCTTTTTCGAAGTGAAATGGATTTTGCCCTTGGGCTAATGAAAACTAAATATTTGGGTTATATGCATTTACCTAAGATAAGCAGATATTGTAGAAGTAAAATAAGTTTCTATTTACTTTCTCTTACTGCACTGTGGCAGTGAATGAAAAAATCACATATAAAAGAATGTTGTAGAAGCATACATTGACTTATACAGTAAGTCTCAGAGAACTTAGAAATGTAGGAAGGTGAAATTTTGTCCATTTTGTTGTTAATAAAATGGAGAGCTTTACTGATGACTACATAGGAAGAGTAGTACTGAGCACAGCAGAACACTTGTCTTTTTTTTTAGAGCAGATCCTTTACTGTGCATTTGGTAGAGACATTTAGTCTCTATTTACAGTTGAAAATACTGAGAATAGTGCTGATGAATGCTGTGCTTTATTTAATTTTATTTGAATCATAATAACATAGAGACTAATGTCTTGCAGGAATATTCTTAATTTCTGTAGAATAAGTTTCAAAATAAAGTTTTTATTTATTTTAATTATTTTTTAAGCTGAAGTTTTCCATTGGGACACTAATTTGATGTATCTGGAATAAAATTTATGTTTAATCTAAACTGTTAAAGCAAATGTTTTAGTCAGTCCTAGCTGTGCCTTTCAAAAAAAGGATACTTTTCTCAACAGAGCTAACACACTACCTTGTTTTTTCAGGTTCCAGAAATCAGGGATGAGGAAGCATACAGTCCTGATAATGGCAGTGCAGTGTCAGACTGGAAACCCTCTCGCCCAGTAAGTCGAAGCAGCTCAATTGCTTCAACAAGGAAATATATATCTGCTCTCACTCCTCAGGTAACCAATTTCTAAGGGAAAAGAAAAAGAAGTGTTTGATACAGAGAATATTTTGTATGAGTTTAAACAAGAGAGATTCTTTCTGTTTTCAGTTGGATGCAACTGAATGTGCTCCAAAATACCCCAGTTCAGAGAAGGCTTACAAGATCGTTCTTGCTGGAGATGCAGCAGTGGGAAAATCCAGTTTCCTTATGAGACTTTGCAAGAATGAATTTCGAGGCAATACCAGTGCAACCCTAGGTAGAGTTGTTTTTCTTAATGCAGTAAAGTGAATTTTATTGCTGTTCTGCACAGGTGGATGAAAAGATTACCCTCTGTGGTTACTTGCCCGAGTTTCCTGCATATACACATGTAGTTTTGTAGGCTGTGAAAGCTAATTGAGTACTAAAGCTTAAAAGTGCCTAACTGCTGTTTGGAGTAGAAAATAGGGTGTTGCTCTGACTTAGTTTCTTTTTGCAAAGCAAAAAGCCTATTTGGAACTGCACAAAGCACCGGAAAGGGGAGTTTCTGTGTAATGAGCTTAAAGCGTGTACACACTCCTTTTCACATTTTTCATTGCTTTCTTGTTTTCTCATGTCTTTCCTTAGTAATTCATGCTATCCTTTGACATCTTTCATACTGCTTTTTTTTCTTTTATTGAAAATGTTGTTGAAGACCTAGTTTAAATGCAGCTGAAGGAATATCTGACTAACTTGGTGTGTCTGTTATTACAGCTATCAGCTAACAAATTCACCTTACAGATTCCAAAGACTGTTTTTTTTATCTTCCAACCAAATCAGTATTATTTTTTTTTATTGATTCTGAGTCAGGATTTTTGCTCTTATTTATCTTTTTCCTCCTTGTCATTTGATAGAAAGTCTGCTTTATAAAACATTTTCTCTTCTTCCATAAAACTTTTTAGCAAAATAAAGAGTATTCTTCCTGTTTATTAATCATAATGCCAAATTTGTATCAATGCTTTTGGGAAAATGTGTAGGTAGAATATTTCTGTAAATGTTTTTCTAAAGGAGAAATAAATAGGTTCAGGGGATTATTGCAGTGGGAGGGCTATGTGAACAACTCAAATCTCATAATCTATTGATAGAGATGAATTTTCAGATAACTTGTGTATGACATAACTTCATTTTCTGTGGGGTTTTTATTAGGCTATACACATTGTTCTTTTCAGGTGTGGATTTTCAAATGAAAAGACTAATTGTTGATGGAGAACCTACAGTGCTGCAACTGTGGGACACAGCTGGGCAGGAGAGGTTAGTGATTCTCTGCACTTAAATAATTTCAATTGGTTTGTTTCTGAAAGACATTAGCCTTTTTTCATCTAAGTGAAAAAAATTCCACTATATATTGTATGGCCCTATAGTAAGTTAGTATGGCCATATGTAATTGTCTGTGAACGGATATAGTTCTGCTCTGCTGAGATCCCAAGAGGGAGGGAGTGTTTATTTGTTAGCTTTTGTGATGCTTGAGGTACTTTTTCCTCTCTGCAGAGAGAAATAGTTGAGGTTCACCACAGCATTAATTTAATCCATATATCCCTGTCTTGCAGTCAAAAAAAAATAGAGTAGATGTATCTTGTTTCTTCCATTTTCAGTCTTTAGCTTTCTTTGTCCCTACAGACCTGTGTTTCTGAGCGAGAATCTTAGAAATTCCTTTCCCTTCACCCTTCTCTCCTCTTCTTTCCTTGAAAGTCCTGATCTTGATTGCTATTGTATTTAGTGTATGAAAACATCTTCCAAAAGACTTTTAATAATATTTATGGCAAACTTACACAGATTTCTGAATGTATATCCAAGGTTGTTCAAATTACTATGTGGAGTTTCCTCAAAATCCTGTGATATGCTTACTTGAGAGACGTTACTTTTTTTACTGACAGCTTTTGAGGCTTATTAAGAGGTTAATCTAACACCTTGAAAGTCAGTTTAATCTGTTGAATGACCAAGGTTTGTGTTGTTTACTTTTGCCTGAATGACTCATTATGTGAAGTAGGAAGTCAGAGGCTCAATCATTCTCCTCCCACACAATAAATATGTGAAGAATATTTTGATTCTTTGAATATATGGTGTAAATACCTAGTTACTGTTCTTGGTTGTTAAGCAAATTTTGTTATGTTCATGGCAAAGATGACTGTAACTGATTAATTCATTCCTGGAATGAGTTTATTGTTTTTGTATTTCTTCAAATGTAGCAGAGTAACCCATGCAATTTATGCAGTCACATGTAAGTAAAACAGTCTAGCCACCTAATTAAAAGCCCAGTGTGTCAAGGGTTGAGGCTGGGCTGACCACCAACCCAATGACAGACGCTTCCCTCTTACCCCCCTCATCACCCCCCCCACGGGAAAGGAAAGGGGATAAGAGAGAGACAGAGAGACTTGTGGATTGGAAAATAAAACTAAAACTACTTTAATAATAACAATAATGTTAAATGAAATATATACAAATATGTACAGAACCCAATACCGAACCCAAACCCCCCTTTGATGGTAACTACGTCACCACTGATACTGTGGCAGTAGG
>VWZX01010572.1:15452-39543 GCA_013399015.1 Galbula dea | reverse complement strand
AGTAAATCTAAACATTAGGCCTTATCACTGCTAGAAGCTGGCAGTGTCTGTGAAAACATACCGCTAGTTTCAGAAAGTGCGGTTTCTTAGAGGAGCTTCAACTAAAAAGTAAACTCACTGAACAGAATTAGTTCTGTTCTAACCCAAACCAGGACACCAGTGCAAAGAAGATTACATGTAACAGATAAACTATAAGTTGTTTTGATACAAAAAATGTTGATTACTGTTTAGGACAAAATCCTGTAGATCCTTACTGAGCATTTTTAGCCCTGCATCAGTATTTTTCAATAACTACTTAATGACACAAGCTAAGAGAAAACTTGTAATGTGGAGAGAATCTTACTCAGTAATGCTATAAAGTAATGCTGTGTTCTTAATGATGTTAAATTGAATTATTTTTTGATAATGTGGCCTTATCTAAATCTTTTTTTCTTTAAAGATTCCGCAGTATTGCTAAATCATACTTCAGAAGAGCAGATGGCGTCTTACTGCTCTATGATGTAACATGTGAAAAAAGCTTTCTTAATGTGCGAGAATGGGTGGATATGATTGAGGTAAGAGCCTTAAGTATATGCAGCTTACAAACTGTGTTTCACTGCATTGTTAACATTATTTAGAAAACTGTGTTTTCTGTATATTGGAATTAGCAGTCTCTCATAGAAGTAAAAGCTACATGCAAGCCCTAAAGGTGTCCTGACGTATTCAGTTACTGTCAAAACTGGTACATAAAAAGATATCATGTAATCACACTCTTCTCATTAACTTCCTTTCGAAATTAAGATGACAAACCATTTCATATACCCTCTTGTGGATATCTTCAGTATTCCTTAGAGTCTTTGCGTTTTAAACCCGTATTTTAGATTCTGAAAATTAGTTATAGTACAAGTGAGATTTCCAGTATTTCTTTCTACTATTAGTTCATGTTTGTTTATTTGGATGAAAATTTGCATGAAAGGAGTTTTCCTCCTGTACCAGAGGAGTTTAAGAAGAGGCAAAGTGATAAGCAAAATCTTCATTTTCTGAAAGCCTTTCCTTTCAATCATGGTAGAGGAGCTGGTCACTTTTCCCATAGTAATTTTGTCATATAGCATTTGGATACAGTAACTGTCTCCATTAGATTAATTTAACACATTAAATACCTTGCTGGGAAATAGGGCTTATGGGAATGGAGGCAGATTTTTACAGTCAGATTTTTGAGCTGGTTGCTGGCTGCTCATGAAAAGTTTTCAGGATAATTTTCATAATTTCTCATTTTTTGTGATAGTGTGGAAGACTTTTTTTTTTTGTGGGAAAGAAACCAGTATGACACGATGATGCCAGTTACTTTTTTGTATCCTGAGTGTTCTAGCAACAGGGAAATAAAATCTCTTTTACAGGATGCAACTCATGAGAATATTCCAATTATGATGGTGGGAAACAAAGCGGATCTCCGTCAAGCTCTTGCAGAACAAGGGCAAAAATGTGTACCTATAAACTATGGAGAAAAGCTGGCTATGGTAAGGTCCAAGTCTACCTTTTTTAGTATAAAATGGTCTTAAGCACTTTAATCTGAAAACCATAGGAGAAACTAGTAAACAAAAATAATTTCCTATTTGTTTAATGTAGTAATTAAGATTCATGGATACTTTTCATGAAAACTGTCCTCTTTTGATGGTGTTTGCTGGGCTAAATCACATCATAGTGTCTTGAACTTCATTATTGGTTGGGATAGTCTTCTCAGTCTCTGTGGTGAAAAAGTGGATGGACTAGAAGACTGAGTTTTTCTGCTGCCAAAGAGAAATTGAATGTGCAGCACATTAGAGAGCATATGAGGCTTTTTGCCTGACTTGTGACTGTCCAGGTTTTGAGTGAAATATTTCATCTTCAAGAGATTATCTTGTCTCCCTGCCGCTTCTGCAGAAATCAAAAAGGAATTCTCTGCAATAAAACAGGGTGGGTTTTGCATGTATTATTATTTGGGGATTATGGGAGGCATATATCCCATATTTTGGAGGAAAAAAATGTAGACTGTTTGGAGTTTCGAGTTGCTGAGTGCTTGTGCAATTGATTGATTATACCAGGGTACATATGATGGCTCTTACTTATGGAATGATATTTCTGGTTAATCTAGAATACCAGATCCTGTATGAATGTAACAAGTTAACAAACTGGACTCAGTAACCTGTCCTAGCAACAAACTTCCTATTTTGCTGTATTGTGGACAAGAAGATTGAGTTTGGACATTAGGTCTATGATTTTTTTTTTATTTACACTTTGTTAATTCAGAATATATTGAATATAAAAAGATACTATTAAAAAGCAATTACATTTTTTTTCACAGTACTAAAGTGAATGTATGAGAATGAAGAGTACCAGAAGAAGTTCTGTCCATTTAAATGTGTGTCATCTTTCTTTGTGTTATTGAGGAAAGCATTTGTAGTTGAATTTACATATTCATGTGGGAACCATTTCAGATTAGTTGCCTTAATGTTTTATTTTTACTCACAGACTTATAATGCACTATTCTGTGAAACAAGTGCTAAAGACGGATCTAATATTGTAGAAGCAGTTCTTCATCTTGCTCGGTAGGTAGCAGTGGTTCTGTTTTCAAAAGACCACATCTGAGTATATTTTATAAAAAGGACATTGTAAGTGAATATACATACTGAGACACGCACATACCTTTGAAATTGTATCAACATCAAATTCAACAAACAAAAATTAATACCATGGTCTATCTTTACAGACAAATGCAAGACAGGATTTATTCTCAGTTAAATCAAGTAATATTTTTGCTTGCAAGTGCTACAAAGCTGTCTTAATAATTATTATTTAAATTAGAGCTCAGTTATGTGGCTCAAAATTTTAAAATTTGTTTGGTGAATGATTTACAATTTTTAATGATACATGGATTTACTTTCTTAATTGTTTCTTAAATTAATTTCAAATGCATATAATTCTGTGTATAATTAATTCTTAATTCTTTCACATATATTAACATATATTCATTTTTTATTACTGACTGCATACTTCCCACATACTTTCTTTGATGTCTCTCTAAATTGTTTAACAGATAGACATTCTGATTATATCCATTTAGCAACCTGGAATTTTTGTGTTAATGTGTGAGCCAAACATCACGCTTCTACTACCCTTCCAAATCATTCCTGGTTGCAATATAATTTTGAAGGGCTGTTGGTATGTAATGAATCCTTGGCTTCTGATTTTTCATTTTATACATGGAGCTCAAGGCCAGAATTACAAACCATATTCATGTGATTTTTGCAGCAGCCTAATGCAGTAATCAAACTTTCTGACATTTGGTCCATACTTGAGTATTCATTGTTAAAATAATACTGATTAACATATCTTGAGTACAAAATACTGGCTTTCTGAAGATCATTGCCTCTTCATATGAGACTTTCAAGAACACCTGTATTTCCAGGAAAATGCACCTGTGCATTTTCCTGGAAAATGGAGCAAGAACGTAAACATTTACTTGTCTCTCAGTGTCAGTGTGAAGTTAATTGCTGATTTGTTAAATTACTCATTTCCTAGAGTCAGGAAGTGACTGGTCATGAATACAGCAGTGAATTATGAAATTAGAGAACATACATAGTGCAGTTATATAACATTAACCACAGTTGGAAAATTATTGGTAATGCTTAAACATGATAACTCTGTTTAACTGTTTCAAGGATAAAGAAATGTTTTGGCAATGAGAGCCTCTTTTTTTCAGAATTAAAAAAAAAAAAAGAAAAAATAGTATTTCTTTTCACAAGGTTCATTGACCCTCAAATGGTCCAGACGTTACCTAGAAACTTGGTCTGTAATGGTTGGCTTTGATTTCTTTACTCACCTTAATAATTGGCATTCTTTGAAAGAAGCATTTCATTTTGAAATAAAAATTTCTAAATTAACATTCATTTACCATTGTGTTGAATAATAATATTTTACTAATATGAGAAGAACTTAAGTTTGTATATACATATGTATATATATGAAAATAAATACACACATATGTATTTAAAAGCAAGAAAGGTTAGAGCTGGCTTTTGACACTCTGTCATATGGTTTAACCATAGCTACAGCTGGGCCTGATGCAGCTGCTCACACACTGTCTCCTACACCCCTTCCCTGGTGGATGGGAAGGGAACATGAATATATTCTGTTTCTATGAAGCAAACAAATTAAAGAAAAAATATAGAAAGAAAATGAAAGGGAAACCAGAACATTGTGGCATTGTGGAGTTACTACATATCAGAAGTATTATTATTCTGTAACTAACTGTGATTTGTGTAGGAATATTGATACAATTCCCAAATTGGAAGCTTATCAGATGTTGATTCTGTGCACTAAACCCCATAGTTTTAACCACGCAATAGATGATGGTGAGCTCTCTAAGATATACTGAGAGAAATGTAATGGTGAACATGAAGAGAGGTACATTAATTGAGCACGTTTGTATGTTTGTTTGTTTTACAGCGAAGTGCGAAAGCGAAGTGATAATCAAGATGATACGAGGTCAGTAACCAGCCTGGCTGTGACACCTGTTAAAAAATCTGCACTTATGAAAAACTGTTGCAGTGTTTAAGTGACATGTACTTTTCCTGACCTGGATTTCAGTAATTTTTAATTTTTATTGGGGATATATGCGTTTGTTTATTTAGAAACTGCACATCATGTTAAAAATCTAGACTCTCCTTTCTACTCATTCATATTTGTGCGCTTGCTTTGCCCCCTAGGTTGTGGTTTCCCTTTTTGAAAGTAATGTAAGTCAATGAAGTGAGCTCATAATCTATGCTACAGTAGCCATTTCGTACAATGTTGTAATATATTTTATCTTCTTTGCTTGCTTGATTTTTTATGGGCTTACTATTTCTTAACATACAGAACATGGCAATATATATCACTCATAGGTTAAGAAAAAATTATAGCTTTGATGAATTAAATCTCTTTTTGCTCATGTCTACTTTTCTGAAGGCCTTAGGTTATATACTGATGAAACATTTTTCAAGATAACTCCAAACAATTAAAAGGTTGTCTAGATCCAGGTAGACCCTGAGTTCAGGGCATGAAGCAGAATGTTCTTTTTTCAGGAGAAGACAGTGGCAGATTCATGGGGTTGCAATGTAATTTCACAAAAGTTGGTGAGTTAGAATTTATTTAATTTGGGGAGTGGGGTTTCGCTTCAGAACTGAGAAGTAAAGTATACTTATGATCTGATCCTATGCAGCTCAGAAGTGAAAAGGAATATTTGCATGGGCCATTACAGTTCAAAATTCCAGAGAGACTGTAATACCTATGGTATGTAGGATTACTGAGATGAATTAATGATCCAATACCTGACTGTTTATTTAGACTAAGTCATTATTAGCATTACAGAGAGACGCGGGTTTTAGTTTTTCTCCTGTTTTTCAAATGTCTTCCATTCAGACACTAATTGAGAGATTGTAATGGTACAGAGAAGTCTGTTTAAATGGATATTCTTTATGGATTTTTGAAGTTTTAAACCTGGAGGTGAAAGAATTGCTGCACATGCACAAGCATCTCTAGAAATTGTTCATTTAAAGAAGTCCCTGAGGTGACCAGCAACCACTTATCTTTGTGAGGATTCCTTTGCTTGATTTTAGGAAAACTGTGAGACCCTCACCAGCAGGTGGTAGCTTTTGGTGTTAGTATCTCTAAAAAGTGAGTTATTATTGCTTGTAATAATTCTCAACAGTCCTATAGTGTAGCAAAAATTGTAGGTATTTCTGCAGTTAACAATCGTGATCCAGTTCTCAGCTTTCACAAATTTTGATCAGAATGGGATAAAGCCCCTTCAGAGCCAGAAAACAGCGTCAGTCTTTAATGTGTGTATTAGTAAAACATCTCCAGGCTAGAACCCAGCTCAGTTAATCAACTTTGAGTAAAGTTTTGTGAACAGATAGGAAAACTGTATGACTATCAGCTGTTACTGCTTTTTATCAATACTATAACCAGCCTGTGCTATGTTATCACTTTTTTAAAACATGGGGTTCTCAGAAACAGGATGGTTTGTCATTTTTAAAAAAAGTTTTAAATGAAGTAGAGCAGTGTTTTTAGGCATCCTTTCAAACCTTTAGGTCAGAACAGCTAATTCATAAGTAACTATATGAAAGTTTGTTCTTAACAAGAGAGAGAACTCTTAATGCCAGAAGGAATAAGGTATTTTATTTCGTTGTATTGTACTTCAGCCCTAGAAGAGAAAACTGCTTGGTGTCCCTTTTGAAGTACTAAGGCAATTTTCACACATTACCTTGTTCCATGCAGGAGGCTTGAGGGTTGTAGCATCTTTCCACCTTGCAGTGCAAGAGGCCTTGCTATAGTCCTGAGACTTGTCTGGAGCAGGTGGTAGAGACTGAAGGTATATGCCTGGTCACATATGTATTGTTTACTATTAACTCTATGTTATTTAAACAAGAAAATTGCAAACTTGTAACTTCTCTGAGGAGAAAAACACATTTAACTGAGTGCATTGATGGGGGCTTCTTCTGTCTTGTTTGTGTATAAAAGCTTCTCTCTCTCCAAAGGAGTGAAATGGAAGTACAATTGATGTGGGTTGTACTTGCAGATGGTTCTTCCTGTAGACATAGGGAGAAGAGAGGGAGATGATCCAGCAGTTGGTTTGTTACAACATGTAAGCTTACAACACGATAGGGCTTTAAACTAGATTTGAAGGGGGAAAGGGTTAGGAATCTTATGCTTGCTTGTGACAAACAGCAGGGCAGCATATCAGGGGCAGAAGGATGGAACACTATTAAAAGCTCTTAAGTTGATACCATGAGGCAAGCCAGAGATAATTCACCAGGACGCCCCAAGGGAGTCAAAGGGGGTTCGCCTAAGAAAATGACACGTCCAGCCCAACTGAAGTGCCTCTGTGCAAATGCACGCAGTTTGGGCAATAAACAGGATGAACTGAGGGCCATAGTGGGGCTGGAGAGGCATGACATAGTGGCGGTTACAGAAACCTGGTGGGACGATTGCCATGATTGGAGTGTGGGAATAGATGGGTACAAGCTCTTCAGGAAGGATAGGTAGGAGAGGAGGGGAGGAGGTGTTGCCCTCTACATCAGACATCAGCTGGAGCCAATGGAACTCCACCTGGGGAAGTATGATGAACTGATTGAGAGCTTATGGGTTAGGATTAAAGGGAGGACAGGAGAGGGTGATATTACAGTAGGGGTCTGCTACAGGCCACCGGACCAGCAGGGCCAAGTAACTGAGGCCCTCCATAGGCAAGTAGAAGTGGCTTCACATTCACAGGCCCTGGTCTTTGTGGGGGATTTCAAGCATCGTGACATCTGCTGGAGGGACAACACAGCAAGGCACCAGCAATCCAGGATGTTCCTCGAGTGCATCAATGGCAACTTCCTCCTCCAAATGGTAGAGGAACCAACTAGGAAAGGTGCTATGCTGGACCTTGTTTTTACCAACAGGGAAGTACTAGTGGCCACTGTAAGGCTAAGGGACAACCTTGGCTGTAGTGACCATGAAGCACCGGAATTCGAGATCCTCAGGGATCCTAGGAGGATATGTTCTAGGCTCACGACCCTGGACTTTGGGCATGCAGACTGATCACTTCAGGGATCTGATGGCCAAAGTACCATGGGATGAAGCCCTAGAGGGAAGGGGGGCCCAGGGTAGCTGGTCAGTTTTCAAGGATCACCTCCTCCGTGTCCAGGAGCTATGTATCCTGGCAAAGAGAAAGGCAGGGAAGAATGCTAGGAGACCTACCTGGATGAACAAGATGCTCCTGGACACACTATCTCATAAAAAGACTATATCAGGAGTGGAAGAAGGGCCAACTAGAATGGGGGGCATACAGGGAAGCTGTCAAGAGAGCAAGGGAATTGGTTAGGAAGACTGAAGCTCTAGATGATCTTTAAGGTCCCTTCCAACTCTGACGATTCTATGATTCTGTGTTTCCATTTTCTCATGATAAGAAGGTTATGATTATAAGCCATTACTTATATTACAAACTATTGCTCCTTCCGTGTTACTAACTTCTGTTAACATGCAGGGCTTAGGCTTAGTGTTCTATGTGTGTGTCTTGAGCCACAGTGTTTGACTAGCTCTGTGGTCTTCACCTGCAGTAAATGAAGTGAAATATATTTACCTAAATCTTGTTGATGCACCTGTATGGACAAAACATTTTGATTGGATACAGAGAAACACACAAAGTTGTTTTGCAAGAAGGATTTCTGGAAGTATTTTTGTCCAACCTTCCAGGCAACTAAGCAGATATGGATTGTTGCCAGCCCTAGGTCAGGTTAGTGGTGGGTTGGCTAGCCAGGCTGTGAAAATCTCCAAAGATAAGAGATACTACCACAGTTCTGGGCAGCCTGTTCCTGTTCTTGCACTCCACTTCTAGATAAAAATTTGTCTCCATCTTCAACCTTGTTTTCCCAAGTGGCTACCAGTAGCCATTTCCCCTTATTATATCATCTTCCACTACCAAGAAGTTTTTGTCTGTGAGTTAGCAGCATGTATGCATGTGCAGTAATTGCTTTCATATCTAAGATTCTTATTTTAGAGGAAGTGCCATGTGAATGTCTGTGCCTGTAGAGAGCCTAGTTGAAGGATGTGAATTCAGAGACTTGCATTCACACCTCTGTTTTTGTGTCTACGGAGCTGAGGCATTGATATTTTGGGTCCTTTTTTTTCATTTATTTTAGTGACCAAAATCTCTCTTATGTTATTTGGCCAAATGATATAAACTGAATCCCTTATTTTAAGCTCTGTGATTTTTATGTGTTACATAAAGCAACTTTAATCTGAAACAGTGTTGTTTTTTAAATAAGATTCAGGGTGGGAAACTGTTAATGAAGTTTTTACTTTAGTTTTATGGTCAATATCTAATTTACTAAAAAAGCACTACTATATGGGGATAGAGACATAGCTCAGTTGGAACCGGTTTTTGAAATCTTATGATGATCATCTCTGTCAGGACTGAATATTCATATAATATCATGTAGAATTCATCTTAAAGCAAAACAACTTGGAAAAAGTTTTAAAATTAAAGCATGTATTTATATATGAAAATAATAAATATATAAAGTTTTCTGTTGTTTTCCTTTGAAAGATTACCTTGCCTTCTACGTAAAAAGTAAAATGGCAGACATTGGCTTTATACTTTGATATGCTTGTGCTATTGTACTTTGAATGTTTTTGTGGTTTTGTTTAATGCATAAGAACTATTCATGTAATTTCACAAAGTTATTTTTTTAGTTAGTGGATGTGTTCCCTTAATACCTGTATTTATTTGAAAAGGAAAGGCCTTTAGTGTTTTTCCTCATGATCTGTAAATAAATTATTTTTATTCAGTTGACAAGGAAGTGTTATTTTATCCTGGACTGGCTTTGACCCTCTTAAATTGCTGCATAGCACACCTTTTTGAGGCAATAATTTCTGTCAGATGCTCTAAAAAATGTTTTGATCACGTAAGTTCTTGTAAAAATTTTATGTCTGTTAGCATACATTAGTGGCTTAATAAGACAAGCTGCAGATTCTTTTAATAGTTCTTGGAAGTATAGTTATAGTCTAACATGGTTTAAGTACTTTTCTGTGTACTGATGTGCAGAAACAAACTTAACAACCCACGAAAGGTTATAAAGCAGGTATGTTGCAGCGCTGGAGAGCAGGGGAATAGGTTTGCTGAACCGCTCTACCCAGACAAGTTTCAGACCATTATTTAATGCACTAATCTATACATCTGCATTACTAGGCTATACATATGCAGTGGATTTCTGGGAAATAGGTGGGATCATTAAAATTAGTTCCAGGAACTCATTATCATAAGTCTCCTCCTCTTGGTGCATGCACACTGCCTCCTGGTGGTCATGGATGGTGGTCTTCTGAGGAAGGCTCAAAGTCTTCATCACGGTGGCATTTTCAACTTTATCTGATTTTGCCGAGTTGGCAGCCACCATGGTCACAAAAACTGGTTCTGTCTGGTAGTCCTGCAGCTGGGTTCCTGTTATCTCATAGTGGGGCCTCTTAGTCCTTGTGTCTTACCTTTGCAGACCTACTCTATTCCTCCCTTAGCTCTGTTTTCCTGCACTGTGTATTTTAGGCCAAATGTCCTATCCTAGTAACCCTTTACTAACTCAGTAACTATTTTTGTATTGGCTACAAAGTATCCTGTTTTTTTAGGAAAAATAAATTGGTTTTAAGTCTGTATAGCCTGTTAAAATGTTATCCAAGGAAAATATCTTTGGGCCACCCCTGCAAGGAGCATCATGTAAATGTACACCTATGCAGATCCCCAGTTAAGCTAGGTTCTGTGTTAGTGCAGGCATTCTGTTCATATGTAGATCTTTTTTTAAAAGATTTGTTTGTTTTGCCACAATCCACTGCTGTACAACAGTGCTAGGTAGTGTTTTGAGGAAAAAGATTTCCATGAAAGATCCCTAATTCATAAACCAAAGAGAGAGATTTATTCATGTAGTCAAGGTACTTTATTACATTACAGATAAACCTACTTGAAAGATGTTTCTGACTGTAATAGGTAACTTAAAAAATGGACCACTATCTCATGTGCAGTTCAAATGTTTTTCACCACTACCTCTTTGATATAGAATGTAATGCTTATGGATTGCAGAAACTTTCTATAGCAGCAGTAGTTTTAGTCTTTCTCTCCCACTTTATTACTATCAGGCCTAATCGTTTCTTATTGGTATCCTTAGGACTGGTAACATCAATATTCATCATTATTCATTTTATTTTCAGCCATCCTGTTTTGTGAGAAAACTTTCTTATGGCAAAAGAAAATTTGACTCAGATATGTAAAATGTAGGTTCAGATATGTTGCTCAGTTTGTAAAAAGTCCATTTTCTACAATTTTTGCTCTTTGAATTACGGCTTTAGATAGCTGGGTTTACAGGAAATTAGTGATTAGATTGCTGAGCAACAAATAAAGCCAAGCTATGAAGGTTTCTCACTGAATACAAAGAGAAATGTTTAAAATAAAGGTGTCTTTTCATACTAGTATAAGGAAGAAATTCAATACCAATTGTGTGTGCCAACTCATAATAAAAGTCTGTGTATTATATAAATAAATCTCTAAATTGTGAAAACTTTTGAAAATTTTATACTGTTTACAAGTAAAACTATGATGTTCATGCAGTTTGTTCCTCCTCAAAACTACTGATCCCTGCATTTACTGTAATTTTGTACTTAAATATATTTTAAAAGAACTATACATTTTCTGTATTACAGATTGCTGTATAATAAAATACGTTTCAACACCCACTTTTCTTCAGTGTATTTTCTTTTTGTCACTGCTTATGAGCAGCAGATCTGCATAGTGTTGTCCCAAAGCTGGATTCTTTCCATGGTCTGCAAAGACAGGTGACACACAGTTGAGATACGTATTTCAGTCCTGCGTAGACAAGGGTGCTGGGGAATAATGGCAAAGCTAGCACACCTCATGAGAAACAAGCTAGGTCTTCTATAGAAGATGACAACAAAGAAAAGTAAATGACATCTTCTCACTGTTCTATCTGCACTTCATTGTAGTTTTGGACGTATAACATATCTCTTAATGTTGCTTATTGTGGCAGTGGCTCTGCTGTGAGTTTCTTCATGTAACTTCTTAAGGAGGACTTCCATTATTCTGGCCGTAGCAATAACTTGCCTTGTTTGTAGTTGTGCACCATCCTTCTGTATCCTTTGAACACTTCAGCCTCTCCACAAGACAGTCCTCTTTCTGGAAATACTGGAGAGGTTTCACGTTGACTTTTATGCCAGGTATCAGGGTGCCGATTACCTGTTCGTGCAAGGCAACTCTTTGCAGCCAAGTTGGTTCTGCTTTTTCCTAAATTACTTCAGAAGAGGTACGTTGTTATTACCACTTTGCTCCTCTTCTCATTCTTTTGTCAGTATGTTACCAAGCAGTGTAGAGGTGTTTTGAATCCTTGAGGGGCCATGGTGCAACACAGCTGCACCTTTCTTATGGGTTCTCCCATTTAATGGCAAAGATTGTCTGGCTTTGTTTGTCTGCTGGGATACAAAAGAAAGCATCCAAAACAGTAAAATAAGCATTTGTTTCAGTTAGGAAGGCTAGCTCGGTGTAAGGATTTGGTACAGTAGAGTGTATGTCCATGGTTATTTGATATATTGCTGTTAAACTCTATACCAGTCTGTAGTCACCAGAATGTGACTTCTTGCTATAAAAAAGGAATATTAAATTCAGACTGACATTCTTAAAGCAGTCCATACTGGATGAAAACATTTATAAAAGGCTCTAATCTTGGTGGGTCTACAGTCTGACAGGGTACTGATTTACCTGGTTTTTCTGCTGGTTTGTGTTCTATTTTATTAGGTTACATTTTTCACTCTACCTGGTTTCTTCAAGGCTTACACCAAAGGTGCAAAATGTTTATTTCAGGCTCTTCCCAAGTTTTGTCCATCAGCAAGCAGATTAGAGCTTCCATGCTCTTTCCCAGGGGATGGGCAACTGTACAGGGTTCTCAGAAAAGTTTACTTGAGCATTTAAGTTGTGCATTAAATCTCATCCTAACAACAGAATGGTGTATTCTGGCATATATAAAAGCTCATGAGACAGTTTACTGTCTCCAATGATGCTTTCCACTGGTTTCAGAAATGGTCTTAGGGTTCACTTTCCTCAATAATCAGTTCTGTTATTTTACTTAAAGGTCCCTTACAGCTGTTAATTACCAAATACGTGGCTATCTATTAAGGAATCTGTAATTTCATTCTTCAGCTTGACTAGAACCAGAGCGTCAGCTATGGAAACAATAATCTCTGGTCTCTGTCAAATGAGATCACAATCCTCTTGGATGACAGGATCACCACTAACTGCTGAATTCCTTTCTCCTTGGTTTTCTGATTTGGGTAGTCATTCTTCTAGTGCCTCTCCTTTTGACAGATTGCACGTTGGTTTGGCCCAGTTAGAACTGAGTTAACACAATAGTTTCCGGCAGCTGATATATTCCTTCTGGATTACTCTGGTAAGATCCTACAGATTTGCTTCAAATTCAACAAATTCGAGATCATAAAAGAAACATGTATGAAGACAGGTACCCCTCCACTTCCACTGCCTATCTTGGAGGATCTTGTAATATGGGGTACTGCTTTGGACCCTGGGCAGGGACAGACCCATTGCTGTCAGAACAGCACAGTGCAGCTCCAAACTATACCTCTCTTGGCAGTTCTCCAGGTGATGTTTACCAAAACAACACCTTTCTTGACTGCTCTCCCGGTAATGTTCCAAAACAATAAGATAACCAGTTCATTAGTATCCCACTTCTGACACCAAAATCTGTGATAGTTTGGACCTGGCTCCCTGCCAAATGGCCAAACTCACAGTGAAAGCCTTTCCCCCTCCCTTTCCCTCTCAGAGTTTTAAAAAAAACTACGAGAGAAACTAAAGAGCCCAAAACAACCTGAATTATATCGAAAGTATGTATATTTACATATATAGCAGTTATATACAATTAAAATACTATGTACACAGTAGAGGGAACCCCCAAGGGAAAGGGAAAAGGGAAGGGAAAAGGGGGAAAAAAAGGAAAAAAGGGAGAAAAGGGAAAAGGGAAACTAAAACAGGTATGTACACTCGAAACCCAGGATAGAACTAGTAAAAACAAAATCTTACAACTCTCCTTAAGATAGCAGAGTTGCACTGACCGACGCCAGCAACAGCTGCCTCTCAAGGCCTACAACTCCTCCGCATGGGTGAGACTGATAGCAGAGAACCTGCGTCTTCAGATCCACTGGAAGGGAAAAGAGAACAAGGGCCTCTCCCCCTCTGTATTTATACCCCCAGTTACGTAAAATCGTGTGGAATACTGGGTAAACATGATCACTTCCTTGTTTACAAACTGGTTACCAGGAAAAGGCCTGGGTCAAACTATTACACAATTTCAGTGTCCAGACAAATGGAAAGTCCCTGTTCCCGCACTGATGGTCCTCTGACATAGGGGACTGGGCAGCCCATGGTCTATCAGTATTATTAAAGACTGAGACAAAAAAAAAAAAATGAAGTCGTTTTCTTTTCTTCCACCCCATCAGCTCTTCTTGTTGTCAGACACAACACTGGCCAGACTCATCTCTACTTGAGGTTTGGTCTTTCATGCCTTCTCCCTTCATATGTGAGCCAAAGCTCTGTCATCTTCCTGTGAAGCCCAAACTTGCTTCAGAGATTGTGCCATTCTCTTTTCCTTCTGAGCTCTGTGAGTTGTTCAGCAGATCCTCTCCCTAACCTGGTGGTGGTAAGTTACTCAAAGGTGCAACACCTTGAAAAGAGATTGAATCTGTGAATCTGGTATTCTGTTTGGTTGAAAGGGGTATAGCTGGCATTGGTGGTAACTGGTAAATTATACAAGTAGACGGTGACGACCAGAGCATGTAAGTCTCTGGATATTCTGAAATTGCTTCAGGGAATATAATTTCAGCAATACAAAATACAATGGGAGCTAGCTCATCTGCAGAACTTTTGCAATGTTTACCTTTTGGATACAGTTTAAAATACTGGACTAAGTTTAGTGGAGATCCACTAACCCAGGAGAAATTGAAACAATGTTGTTATCAATGGTGACCAATGTATAATCTGGAGGATGATGAAAAGTGGCCACTGATGGGTACTTTGAATTATAATACTATATAGCAATTAAAGTTGTTTTGTCAAAGAAATGGGAAGTGGGATGAATTTCTGTATGCTGATTTGTTCCTCTATGTACATAGTGAGTATGAGATAAGGAAAAAATATAAATTACTGCAAAGCGACAGTAACATTATAATGAAGCTATAAGAAGATGATAAGTGTAAAAATGTACCGTGGTGTTTGTTGTTCAGCATGCAGTATTGGTAAGAGGTGCTTGAAAAATAAAAAACATGAGGAGGAGGAAGATACCCAGTTGCTGTTAGGGAGACAATGAGATAATAGAATGACTTTTAATATGTTATTTATTGGACAATCAGCCCTCGATATTAGAAAGAAAATACAAAAAGTTGATGGGGTGTTGGGAATGAATATTTCACAGTTAATAGAAATTGCATATAAGGTATACAGTAATGGGCATGAGGCAGAGGGGCATGCTCCCCTCCCCCTCTGTTTAGAGCTCAAACCTCCTTAAGACTGAATCAATGTGCTTACTGCCAGGGGGAAGGGCACTGGAAGAATGAGTGCCCAAAGAGAGGGAAGAGTGTGCCACCTACTGATTTGTTAATGATGGTAGGAAATGAAGATTCAGACTGAAGAAGACCCAGGCATCTAAATTAAACTCCTTAGCAGACCCCCTGGTTCCGATAAAGCTGGGGAATGAGTCTATTGATGTTTAATAGACAGAGGTGCTATATATTTAGTGTTAAATAGTTCACGGAATCACAGAATATTCAGAGATGGAAGGGACCCACAAGGATCATTGAGTCCAACTTGTGGCACTGCATAGGACACTCCAAGGATCACACCATGTGCCTGAGAGCATTGTCCATAGTGCTTCTTGAGCTGTCAGTCTTGGTGCTGTGACCACTTCCCTTGGGAGGCTGTTCTAGAGCCCGACCACCTGAAAACACTTTTTCTGATATCTAACCTGAACCTTCCCTGACTCAACTTCATACCATTTCCTCTAGCCCTGTCGCTAGAGTGAAGAGATCTGTGCCTGCCCCTCTGCTTCCCCTTGTGTGGATGTTGAAGACAGCAATGAGGTCTTCCCTCAGTCTCCTCTTCTCCAGGCTAAACAAACCATGTGATTTCAGATGTTCCTCATATGGCTTCCCCTCCGGACCCTTCATCCACCATCTTCATAGCCCTCCTCTGGATACTGTCTTATAGCTTAATATCTTTCTTATATTGTGGAGCCTAAAACTCCTCATAGCGAGTCCTCTCTTGATGACTTTTCAATGCTCTTGGGAGCCTGGGGAGGTCCCAACTGACTGGAAATGGGCAAATGTTCCAATTTTCAAGAAGTGCAACAGGAATGACCCTGGTAGCTACAGGCCTGTCGGTTTCACTACTGTGCCTGGTAAAACTATGGAGAAGATAATTCTGGGAGCTATGGATAAGCATCTGACAGACAACGCTCTCATTGGTCATAGCCAGCATGGGTTTATGAAAGGGAAGTCATGCTTAACAACCTTGATTTCCTTTTATAACAAGATTACCTATCTAGTTGACCAAGGCAGACCAGTAGATGTCATTTTTTTGGGCTTCAATAAGGCTTTGGATAGTGTCTCCCACAGCATCCTCCTGGTCAAATTGTCGATTATACAGCTAGATAAGAATATCACGAGATGGGTATACAACTAGTTAAGGGATTGAGCTCAAAGGGTTGTAGTAAATGGAGCTACATTGGGCTGGCGACAGGTGATGGGTGGGGTCCCACAGGGATCCATCTTGGGGCTGGTTCTGTTTAACATGTTATAAATTACTTGGATATAGGACTTGAATGCCTAACAAGTAAATTTGCAGATGATTCTAAGCTGGGAGGTGCTGTTGACTCCATTGAAGTTGTAGAGGCACTTCAGAGAGATCTAAATAGTTTAGAGGACTGGGCAGTCACAAATCATGAAGTTTAACAAGGGCTGGGGTCTGCACTTGGGAAGGGGCAATCCAAAAACAACCTACCAATTGGGGAATGTGAGGCTGGAAAGCAGCACTGCAGAGAGGGATCTGGGTGTTTTGATTGATGGTAAGTTGAACATGAGTCAACAGTGTGCCCTGGCAGCCAAAAGGGCCAACAGGGTTCTGGTGTGCATCAAGCACTCCATTGCTAGCCGATAAAGAGAGGTGCTAGTCACACTTTACTCAGCTGTGGTGCAACCTCACCTGGAGTATTGTGTGCAGTTTGGGGCACCACAATACTAGAGAGATACGAAGTTGTTGGAGAGCATCCAGGGGAGGGCCACAAAGATGCTAAAGGGCATGGAGGGGCAGACTTACGTGGAAAGGCTGAATCATAGAATTATCTGGGTTGGAAGAGATCTCCAAGATCATCAAGTCCAACCCTTAATCCAACACTAAAATCACTTGGTCTGTTCAGCCTGGAAAAGAGGAACCTGAGGGGAGACTTCATCGTAGTTTATAACTTCCTCACCGGAGAGAGAGAGGGGTGGGTGCTCACCTCTTCTCTCTGGTGACCAGCGACAGGACCCGGGGGAATGGCATGAAGCTGTGCCAGGGGAAATTCAGGTTGAATGTTAGAAAGATCTTCTTTACCCAGAGAGTGATGGAGCATTGGAACAGGCTCCCCAGGGAGGCTGTCATGGCACTAACTCTCATGGAGTTTAACAAGCGATTGGACATTGCCCTTAGGAACGTTGTGTGACTTTGGGGTCGTCCTGTGCCTAAGTAGGAGCTGGACTCAATGATTCCTGTGGGTCCCTTCCAGCTTGGGATATTCTGTGATTCTCTGGAAACTGCACACAGTACTCCTGGTGCAGCCACATCAGTGCAGAGTAGAGCAGGACAATCACTCACCCTTGACCAGCTGGCAATGCTGTTCTTAGTGCACCCCAGGACACAATTGGCCCTTCTGGCTGCCAGGGCACTGTTGACTCATAGTCAGTTTGCCATCAAACAGGACTCCCAGGTCCTTTTCCACAGTGCTGCTCTACACCCTCTCTTTCCCCAGTCAATATATGCATCTGGGGTTGCCCCATCCCAAGTTCAGAATACAAACTTCGTGCACTTGATGGTTGCCCAGTGCTCTAATTTGTCAAGGTGCAGGACCTGCCTTTCATGAATCTATGCTGGCTGGCCTGATCTCCTGGTTGTCCTGTACAAGCCATGTGACCACATTCAGGATGATCTGCTCCAAAACTTTTCCCAGTAACACGGTCAGGCTGACAGGCCTGGATCCTCCTTCTGACCATTCTTGTAGGTGGGTGTCACATTGGCTAAGCTCCTGAGACCTCTCTGGTTAACCAGGACTGCTGATAAATGATGGAGAGTGGCTTGCCAAGCTCTTCCACCAGCTCCCTCAGTACTCATTGGTGGATACCATCCATCCCCATAGACCAGTGAGTGTCTAGGTGGAGTAGCAAGTCACTAACTGTTTCCCCTAGGATTATTACGGGGGGGTTATTCTGCTTCCCAGCCGTCTTCCAGCTAAGAGGGGTGAGTATCCTGAGGATATCTGGTCTGACTCTTAAAGACTGAAGCAAAGAACACATTAAGTACTTCAACCTTTTCCTCATCCTTGCTGACAATGTTTCCCTCTGCATCCAATAAAGGATGGAGATTCTCCTTTGCCCTCCTTTTGCTGTTAATGTATTTTTAAAAACATTTTTTGTCATCTTTTGCAGCAGCAGCCAGATTAAGCTGGGCTTTTTGCTTTTTAATTTTCTTGCTGCATGACCAAACAACACCCTTGTACTCTTCCTGAGTTCCCTATCCCTTCTTCCAAAGGTGGTAAACTCTTTTTTTCCCAGAGTCTCACGAAAAGCTGCCTGTTCAGATACTGAACTCTCTCCACTCTCGGCCATCCAACCAATTTTTGATCCAGCAAAGCATATGCACATCCGAGGCACGAGCAGCCAGCTTCTTTAGTAGAATGCTGTGGGAAACTGTGTCGAATGCCTTGCTAAAGTCAAGGTAGACAACATCCACAGCCCTTCCTTCATCCAATAAGCAAGTCACCCCGTCATAGAAGGAGATCAGGTTAGTCAGACAGGGCTTGCCTTTTGTGAAGCCATGCTGACTGGACCCTATCCCCTGGCTGTTCTGCATGTACTGCAGAAGTGTACTCAGGATGATCTGCTCCATCAGCTTTCCTGGCACAGAAGTCAGGCTGACAGGCCTGTAATTTCCCAGATCATCCTTCCTTCCCTTCTAATATATGGGGGTAACACTGGTTGATTTCCAGTCTGCTGGTACCTCCCCAGTCAGCCAGGACTTTTGAAAAATGAGGGAAAGTGGCTTGGTGAGCACCTCTGCCAGCTCTTTCAGCACTCTTGGGTGCAGCCCATCCGGCCCCATGGATTTGTGCTCCTCCAGGTGATGCAGCAGGTCACTGACCATCTCCTCTTGGACTAGGGGGGAGTCACACTGTTCCCTGACCATATTCCCTAGATAAGGGGAATGGATTTGTAAAAATAGACCTACTACTAAAGACAGAGGCAAAGAAGTCATTAAGCACCTCAGCCTTATCCTCATCTTTTGTCACTAAATTCCCTCATGCATTCATTAGGGTGTGGAGGGTNTTTTATAATAATATTTTATTCTATTTAATTTTTATATAATAATATTTCATCTTAAATTTGACATTTAGAACTTAGGCAACGGAGTACTTTGTATAGGAAGACATTTAAAATATGCTTTTCTTGAAGGAAAACCATATATCAAGAAAATGTAACTAATATTTAAAGGCCAAAAGTCAACCTGCACAGCACACCCAGAAAGGCTTACTGTTCTTCTGCCAAGTCCTGCGATTTTTCTTGTTCTTATTTTAGTCTTTTTATTTTTTCTTTGTCCTGTGTCTCTACCTATCTATATATCCCATACTTTCATTATCCTCCTTTAATGTTTTTCACCACCCCTCTCACTCATCTGCCTCCAAATATTCATTTCTTTTCTATCTTTCTTTCACCAATAGATATTCGTTTGCAAACTTCAATCCCTTCTGCTTCACTCTGGTCCCCGTGTAAGGGCTTCTCAGCTCTTCCTCAGGGAAACTTTTCTTAGATAATTGTGATATTTTCTTTGCCAACTTGCTAAAGAGCCCAGATGGTAGACACTTTTTCTGAGTGTTTGCCATTAGTCTCTTTTCAGATTGGAAGGTGTGGGTCACTGTTCTTATCACTATTTCTTTTCAGATGAGAGCATGTGGGTGGAGTAGAAAAGTGCATACAAAAATGTCAGAGTGCAGGAGTGACTCAGAGATTGATGATTAGTTAGATAGCTGTTTAGTATTTAGTTCTGCCAAGTTCATTACAGAGATAAACGGTTGCTAATGACAGAAGAAATAGTTTTGCTGCATTCATATGGAGCATCATAGTCCTGCATTAACAAAAAACTGGAATGTGTTTTGCTAGTCAGAACAAAAATGCATCAATAATCAAGAGGCATTGACATAATAAAAGTGACATGAACAAGTTGGGCTTCTTTTTCGCCCCCAAATATCAATGTGATTCAAAGGAGAATATCACTGAATCTAGCTACAGAAGACAAGTTTGCAGTATCAAGAAACTATTATGGACTCCAATGACTTTGATCTCTTAGACCTGAGTATGTGCTTTGATCTTATTCTCCATTCACAAGATGCTTGCTTCATTTCCTACTTGCTTTGTACACTCATCTTGGGTTTTAGCAGAAAGGAAATGGGACTGAGGTCCAGAGGGAGCTTTGCTGGAGCAAACAAGGAGCATCTGGTGCATGTTGTTTAGATAGCACCTGAGAACCTGGAGAAGAAAATGGTCTGGTTGACATAAATGCATCATCTACTTATTTTATAATCTCATTGGGTCAGAGACCTACCTTAAAATTTCTTACAGTGCCAAACATAGGCCTAGGTATTGCCTTAATACAGACAACCCCAGAACAATTAGTAATTTTGAAGCAGACTATCGCTTTTCCTGATTTGCAACCATACTTGAGTGGTGATAGCTTGCTTTATTGTGAGTAAATGCCAGTTTAAGGAAGTTAAATCTGAGAAAGCAGCAGTAATTTAATAAAGCAATCATCTCATATTTGAGAACTTACTTTGGAAAAACAATGGTTAAGTTTGTTAAGAATGTTTACATTAGGAAATATTAAGGATGCATTAACCCTTTCCAAACTCCTTCTACATCAATGAATCTACACCATTATAGAATCATAGAATTGTCAGAGTTGGAAGGAACCTCAAAGATCATCTAGTTCCAACCCCCCTGTCTGGCAGGGACACCATCCACTAGATCAGGTTGCCCAGGGCCCCATCAAACCTTGTCTTAAACACTTCCAGGGATGAGGCTTCCACAACCTCTCTGGGCAACCTGTTCTACTGTGATTATATTGCCAGCTGTGATTTCAAATGACTGTGAAGTCGCACTGGAGGTTTATGTTTGTAGGATTCAGATGTTCTTCACCAGCTTGCTGTGTATAAAGGTAAAAAGCAGAGGTTTCACTGAAGTGTTTTGCTATTTACAGTTTGTTATAATTTAGTCCAGTTAACTGGCATTTATGCTGGTGAAACAAATAGTTTTAAGATTTTCCATGAAGAAACTGCATCAAAGGGTCTGATTTTCAGCATTGTTTGTAAATGGGCAAGGTTCCATCAAAGTTAACATTTATACACTAGACAAAAAACTATGGTGACAAAATACTGGGATTTTGGAAATACAGTATTAAGGACTATGAAACAACTTGTCTACTGTAAAATACAGATTTTATGAAAAAATAGCTTTGATTTTTTAACAAATCTTACAGTACTCATTTACTCCTAGTGAGATGATGGGCAATTCTGCAAATGCATAATGTATGGAATGAAGGCAATGATGCATGTTTATGCTATTTTTTGTTGAAATGTTTGTCACAGTTTATTGTGAAAATCCCCAGTAGTGTAAACACTTTCACAAACAAAAAATGTTTCCTGGATAAATTAGGCAACTAGCTGTGATGTAATATAGATTTCTGGTTTGCAGCTGTAACTTTTCTGAATTACTTGTCAGACAACCTGTAAGCGCAACACAGAAGCATCACTGATTGTAATCTGTGATGATTTATTGCAAAGCAAATTCCATTTGCAGAAATGTATATTTATTTACATTAAAACACTTTGTGTATTCTAATGATATTTTAAGGCTAAGATAACTAAGATTTCAGCCTCATAAAATTTTGTGATAGTTTAATGGTACCCAATTTACCTCTTGAGAGCAAAGAGGCCTTTTGCGGCAAATGCTCTCTTCCAATTGCTTGTTCTATATAGTCACTAGAGGGCAGCAATAGCCTATACAACACCTTAAGTACTGGTCCCTGAGGCTGAGCTCCCGTTGTAAAAGCAAACACACAAACCCCCCACATTAGACATACAGACAGTGAAAAGTAGGTTGGTATAGCAGGACATTTATACTACATTAGTTAAGTTCAGTACTGCTTTCAGTAAAGCAACTATTCTGAGTGGTTTATTACTTGCTTCTGAAAACTACCCTAAGTCTAAGCTTCACATTCAAAAATCTTACACCCTGCTGTAGCACACTTTTTTTTTTGTACTTTGGTTTGAGTGTTCTCTTATTGCAGTTAGTGGTACAGCAGATATGTCTGTGACTATGGGTGCCAGCTGCTGTCTTGCAAAACTGCTTGGATTGGTTTAATTACTTTATTGCTTTCATTTTTCTTTTAGGTTATTATTATTACGAAAATAAATGCTTAGAATAGTTTTCTGTAATGAAAAGCATTTCATTGTGGTCAAGCTGGGGAATGTATAGCACATTTTGTGTCCTGAAGAGATTATTTCTTTTAAAAGCCCCTTTACACATGTATCTTGATAGTCTGAATTTGTTAATTTTTAGTTAAGTAAATAATTAAAATAAAAGAAATAGAAGGCTTTCACTTTGGCACTAACCTGATTAGAATTTCTTGTTGTGTCGTGGCATGGATTAATTGACTATTAACTCAGGTTAACTTAAACAACTGTAAATGTTAAGACTGGCTAGGCCCAAATTATTCTCTCCTTCCTCTATTTCATCAAAGCAATGAACGTTTGTTCTTTACCTTGCTGATTGGCGTAGGGTAACAAACAAATATTTGCAACTGGAAACAAGTGAGCTTCACGCCAGCCTTACTGTGTGCCATTGAAAACACTTGCAAATGTGGAAAAAACTACTCAAAAAGTGGCCAGCTTCTTACCCTGGATCGAAAATGCAGGCCTGGCATTGTGGTAGCCTTTGCCTTCACTGTGGAGGCTGTGGGCTGAGGTGAGCCATTGCTCACTGTGGGCCAGCCATTGCCCCACAGCCCACTGTCCTTGTCACAGAGGCTTGGACCAGCTGCCTGTGCCTGTGGAGAGTTTGCTGCCTCCTGGTATCACAAGAGTCTTGAAGCTGATGCTGGTGGGGGGTGGCTAAGGAGGCTGGGGCACCCTGGAAGCTGGGGAGTGAGGGTGAGGTGGGAACCTAGCCCTGGGGGTTGACCTGAAGGTTTCTCTGTATAGAAGTGTGGCTACTGAGTGGGGGTGGGAGGCTGTGAGGATGGAGCTGCGTGCCGTGCAGTCTACCAGAGGTAGTGGTAGTGGTGTAAAATGGCTTCTCCTAGAGTGGCATGGTGAGGTGATGGATGCTGATGTCTGTTGTTAGGGATATGCCTCAGGCTGGGTTTTTTGAGCCAAATTCCTCCCGTATTGTGTATGTGGAGGCCCTGTGTATGGGAGGAGAGAGAACAAACGTTGCCCTGCTGCAGGCTAGCAAGGCTGCAGTGAGGGTGGTGAGGAAATTAATGTTTATGAAGGGGAATAGGCTCAGAGGACTAGAGAGAGATGGGGACAGAAAGCACGAAGTGGGCAAATGGAGCCCTTGAGAGAGTGCTATTTATATGGGCAGCCTGCAACAGCACCTATTTTGAGAAGATGTCAGGGCTGCAGGCTGTTAAGTGTGCTCTTCTGCATCGCTGGGTAAACTGCATAAAAAGTAAAATTTTGTGGTCAGCCAGTCTCCTTTTGTTGTTCAACTGTGCCCTGCTCTGGGTGTTGGTGCTGCCTCATGGTCCCACACATTGTGTGGGAAGCAGAACACAGACCTTTTTTGGACTTAACTGTACTGCTTTGTATACACTCACATTATTTTACATTGTCGTGGTTAGAGGCTTTACCGACCCCGACCCATGGCAGATGCTCCTTATTACCCCCCCTTTTCCCCCCCAATGGGAAGAGATAGGGGACAATAAGGGCAGAGAGGCTTATGGATTGGAAAGTAAAACAAAAACTACTTTAATAATAATAACAATATTAAATGAAACACGTGTAAATATATACAGGACCCAAATACTGAACCCAACTCCCCCTTTTTATGATAATTACGTCACCACCGAAATTGCAAACGTCCCAAACATCCCAGTGCCAGCTCCCAGCTCTCAGTCCCGGTATCAGCTTCATGTGTGCACCAGCTAGCCCCAGCACAAAAGTAAATCCCAACCCCCCACCCAGGGTCCCAAAAA
>VWZX01010572.1:0-11230 GCA_013399015.1 Galbula dea | reverse complement strand
GGCCTATAGAAGCCTGTTGTTCTCTACAGAGACCTCTAGAGGTTTACACAAGCCTGTGGAACCCTGCTGACCTGTACAGAGGCACTCTTATACTGCTTATCATCTTACTTCTCTGTGTCTGGTAAGACTTTGATAACAGTATGTGCCCATGTGTCTGGGTGGTGTGTAACTGTGACATTGCTGTCATAGAATCATAGAAACATTATGGTTGGAAAAGACCTTTGAGATCATAGAGTCCAACTGTCCACCCAACGCTATCATGCCCACCAATAAACCATGTCTGCAGGCACCACACCTACATGTATTTTGAATACTTCCAGGGATGGTGATTCCACCACCTCCCTGGACACCTTGTTCCAATGTTTCATAATCCTGTTGGTGAAGAAATTCTTCCTAATATTTAACCTGAACCTCCCCTGATGCAACCTGAAGCTAATTCTTGTCCTATCACTTAACCTGAAGGCATTTCCTCTTGCCTTACCGCTTGTTACCTGGAAGAGGAGACAGAGCCCCACCTCACTAGAATCTCCTTTCAGGTATTTGCAGAGAATGAGAATGTCCTCCCTCAGCGTCCTCTTATCCACACTAAGCAACCCATTTCCTCAGCTGCTTCTCATAACACTTGTGCTCTAGACCCTTCACCAGCTTCATTGCCCTTCTTTGGAAACTCTCCAGTAGCTCACTGTCCTTCTCATATGGAGGAGCCCAAAACTGAACACAGTATTCAAGCTGAATATGTATACACACATGTAAAAAATACAGATATATTTCCCATTAAATCTGCATCCTGATCAGGCTGGAAAGGGAGCAGGATGAGGCTGTTAGTGCTGTATGGGTTTTCATGAATGCTGTTTCTGTATTGTTCTGTGTGGCAGCCATATATATTATACACACATACACACACACATATTCACGTGCATGTGCTATATACTTGTGTTTGTGTGTGTGCCTACTGGGAATATATTCTCAGCTGTGCTATGGGTTGGGCCTTGGGGAAGTGGGGCTGTGTTCTCCAAGATCTGGCAACCTCACTGACCCTGTTAGAGGTAACTGCAGGCTCTGTAGCTCCTCACTTTTGGATTTGGGCCAAAATAGCTGCATCAGAAGACTGCCCCCAGGGGCTGTGGAGTCTCCTCTGAATGTGATCCTGGGCAACCTGCTCTGGGTGACCCTGCTTTAGTAGAGGAAATTGGGCTAGAAAATGTCCAGAGATCCTTTCCAATCCCCATAATTCTGTGATTCTTTGATTTTTGTGTCTGAGTTGTGCAGTAGACAGGTTCCAAAACAGAACCCATGTCTCTTACTCACCCAGAGCAGTGAGCACAAAGTAAATATCCCTCTTGTTTTTCTACGTGTTCAAATCATTTTTGTTTCTGTGCCCATTTCCTACTCATTGATTCATGTCCTTGCAGTGCTTGTGAGCAGAAGATATAACTGTGATGAGCATTTTACTTCTACATTTCTGAAATACAAGAATTACCAATTGTATCCATGAGAAAAGAAACAACTATTTTTTGTCTGCAGTGAATTTTTACAAATGGTATATGGCTCCAGATGGTAATCCTGTTTCCTCACTGTTCCTCACTGTTTGGAAAGACTTTCCAAAAGTCTTTCTTACATAAACCTACAACAATGTCCAGAAGTGCCACTAATTTGTCTCTGGCAATGAATGAAATTCAGGTGACAAAGTCAGATACAATGTCTTTCTTCAGAATCATGAGATAGTAGAATAGAATAGAATCATTATGGTTGGAATGTCAAAGTTAAATATGAACTGGAATATGAATTGTGCAAAGTCAAATATGAACTGGAGCACGAAGAGCCCTGGAGGGACTGTGGCCCATGAATACTGGAGCAAGTACATCCTGCAGACCATGGAGGAGGGGCTGCAGGTGTAATGGGTGGATGCTGTTGCAGTAGTAATTCCATAGGCTGGTCCAAAGGGACATGGGATGGAAACTGTAATGGATATCCGTTTAACTAGTTGTAGCTCATGGTTCCTGTTATATGTTATAGGAAATGCTATAGCAGAAACCACCCAAATGAATGGAGGATGAGCCTCACAAGAAACTGGTCAAGGTGCGGTGGTGGCTCAGCCAGCCATGGCTTTGCTTCTAAACAACAAAACAAATCATGTATTCTCTTCTCAGCAACTGTTGTAGCAGATGGAGCCAAAGCCATGAACTGAACAAACTCAATGAAATTCTGCAGTTTTTTTCATCTTTATCCCTTTTTCTCCTCGTCCTGCAGAAGAGGTGAGTGAGCAAGCAGCTGTCTTTAATCCGTTGGCTGGATTAACGCATCACACTTCCTCATCTGTACAAGATTTTTCTTTTTGTTTGGGATTTTGTTGTTGTTATTGTTGTTTGGTTTTGGTGTTGTTTTTTTTTTTGAAAAGGAGGTTGCTAACTGACAGGATTTTTTAGCAGTTGTGTTTTGCTATAGCAGCTAAAAGAATAAAGGTTATGTACTCTTGGCGAGATAATCCTTTGTGGCTATTTTGCCTAGATACATTAGTTGAAGAGAGGAGACTTAGCCTTTTCGATCAAAAGAATTATGTCTGTTGACCTGGATTTACACATATCTGATAACTAAAGCCTAGGGTATCATACCTGAAACTCACACAAACTATGGTGTCGCTATTCAGCTCTTCAGATTTGTATTAAAAAATAAAACCCAAAAAATAACTAAATTAATGAAAGAAGAAAGTTGCTGTAATACCTGCTGGGCATGAGGTAAATCTTCCGGTTCACGTTTTAGCAAATAAGGCAGTGTTGAACACATGCTGCAGAACACATACAGAGGCAGTCAGTGGAGCAGAAATTCCATGTTGCTGGATTATCTCCTGCAAATGTGAAAGAAGGAATTAAGTAGTGTTTGAAAATAGTAATTTTTTCTTTTTGAAATACTGATTTCATGTCAAAGCATTGATTTACTTGCAACTATGAACTGTATCTTTGATGTGCTAAAAAGTGCTAGAATGTAGCTTCCATTGCATAGATGCACATTTAATTGAGACCAGGTTATTACTGTCTTTCTCATTATTCCCATTTCTCTCATTATAGAGGATGGTAATCTTTCAGAGAATGTGTAATGTGGTGATAGCTAACGACAACTACAGGAAAATAACAGAATCATTTGGATGACTCAGCCAGAGATGGCTTTGCTTCTCAACAACTAAACAAATAATGTATTCTCTTCTGAGGAACTACTGTAACAGATGAACCCAAGCTGTGAACTGAACAAACAATAGGAGGTCTTAAAAGATCAGCAAATGATCTATAATAATAATTCTGGAAATACAGATTGTTTACAACACCATATTCCTGGTCAGATTGTAAATTGTATATAGAAATACTTACATGGTCCAAACTTTGACTACTGCCTCTCCATAGCCTGTATGCATTTTCATATTTAACACAAGGACAGAGATCAGTATTTACTTTTCTTCCATTTAATTCAGCATTTAGACTTGTACTGGTACAGTTGGAGACTCTGTTGTATAGGATTTCTCTGTGCATGTATCACAGAATCACAGAATGTTAGGAGCTGGGATGGACCTTGAAAGATCATCTAGTCCAGCCCCTCTGCCACAGCAGGATTCCCTAGAACAGGTCACACAGAAGCGCGTCCAGACGGGTCTTGAATATCTCCATAGGAGACTACACAACCTCTCTGGACAGTCTGTTCCAGTGCTCTGGCACCCTCACTGGGAAAAAAATTTTTCTCGTATTCACATGGAACCTCCTATACTTCAGCTTACAGCCGTTGCCCCTTGTCTCGTCACTGAGCTTCAGTGAGAAGAGCCTGACTCCATCCTTCTGACACCCACACCTCACATATTTAAAGCAAAACCCCTTAGTCTTCTCTTCTCCAAACTAAAGAGACCCAGCTCCCTCAGACTTTCCTCATAAGGAAGATATTTTCCCCCCTTCATCATCTTTGTGGCTCTATGCTGGACTCTTTTAAGAAGTTCTTTATCCTTCTTCAACTGAGGGGCCCAGAACTGGACACAAGATTCCAGATGTGGCCTCACCAGGGTAGAGTAAAGGGGGAGAAGAAGCTCTCTTGACCTACTAGCCACACCCCTTCTAATCCACCCCAGAATCCCATTGGCCCTCCTGGCCACAAGAGCACACTGCTGACTCATGGTCATTCTTCTATCCACCAGGAACCCCAGATCCCTTTCCCCTTCCCTGCTCTCCAACAGCTCAGTCCCCAACTTATACTGATCCATGGGCTGGGTCTTTCCCAGGTGCAAAGCTTGACACTTGGCCTTGTTGAATTTCATTCAATTTCTCCCTGCCCAACTCTCCAGCCTGTCTAAGTCTCCCTGAATGGCAGCACAACCCTCCAGTGTGTCAGCCACTCCACCCAGTTTAGTGTTGTCAGCAAACTTGCTGACAGCGCACTCTGTTCCCTCATTCGGGTTGTCAATGAATGCATACGTGTACACAAAATCCACTCAACTCTCATTAGATTGCCTTATTTTTCATAATGGCTTTGCTGTTATCTTCCTGTATGAACATAAGAGCTATTACACAGAACTTCTGCATTTGAACTTCATATCCCTAACAGTCAATAAGTTGAGAAGCCCTTCAGCTCAAAGAAATGGTGAAGGTATTACATCTTTCCAGAACAACCACAGGAATCTTTATGTATAACAGGCTTCTTGAAAAAGAAAATAAATGTAATTTGATTAATGATGATACTTGCTGATTATAAAGTACTTCTCCTCTTCAAGATACTTCAATCATTAATGAATTTTTCAGCACTTTGTTATCCTCCCCATCTGCTCTCCCATTCACCTCTCCACCTGTTTTTACCATCCTTTAATTTTCCATTATAAGTAATACAGCCTCACTATTTCACACTTTCATTTGGTGGTTATTTACAAGCATCATGTGATTCTTCAGTCTATGTCTTAATGCACACTCATCAGTGAGCATAAACCTATAGAACATTTAATTTACCATGTTTGACTGTGCCTCATAACCTAATAAACTGACCATAAATTTATCTGAAATGAAATGTAACACCACTGATTCATCAGAAGGTTGTCATATATAAAAATTAGTACTAAATAAACAAATAGATGATGATAGCTTCAGCAATGTAAATGAACACACACAACTAATTTCCCCTTCAACTTTACAACTTCAGTGTGATAATATTAAGGAAAGTATTATGAAGCTTAGAGATTGAATTATGAATGTAACTTTTAATTACTTAGAGTATTAGAGGGAAATAAAAGTAATTTGTTTCAAAATTCAGCATATCAAGTGTTATACTTCTATTGCAAGCCCAGATGATAGGACAAGGGAAGATCAAGTTTTTCCTTGGGTTTTTGTGGCTAAATCCAAAGAAGGGCGTTGATTGTTCTGTCACTCCTGCAGAAGAGATAAAACTAAAATGCAGGTACACATGCCCTCCACCAGTATTTCTTTGGGATTCACAAAGTATCATGACGGGCTTTCCTCCTTTTTCTGTAGGGTCTGTTTGGTGTTCTTCAGGACAAGAATTCCTTTCATATGATTGACAGCTGTCACAAAATGTAAGCTTTTGCTAGTATTTTAAATATACATGAGAGTCACTATCTCTGCTCAGTTATAATATTATGTATATTGTTAAAAGTAAGTGTCATCTGTTCTCCAGTGACTTCACCTCATATAGAAGCTGTGTTATTTCTGTGTTTGTCTTCAGTCCTGTTATTTTATACCAGAAAGATGAATCTGTGCATGGTGTGTACTTGGTATTTTCCCCATTCCCAAGATGTGCACAGTGGCAGCAATGCTGTCTGAAACGAGAGCTTGTACTTAAGGTAACAGAAAAGGTATGGGTAAATGGCACTTTGATAACTCATTGTTTTAATATGGAGAAAGTTAATGATTGTACCTGATGTTTGCATAAACATCTCTGACATTGTCTTGCAAGCACATTTGTTATACACTGCATGTAGAGAATTCATGTTGCTTTAAGTTTCCTGAGGCTGTTTCACATGAGTATATTTGCACTGAATTCACAAAGACTGTGTAAGTTGATTGCTTATATTTGGTCTTCCAGCCAAAGAGTTTTGCAATTCCTATCTAGCTGTATTTAGCTGATCTAGATTAAGATACATCCATTATCTTTTATCTGCTTTGCAAGGTGTTGGTCTATAAAATACTGCTTACTCTGATGAGAAATGATAATTGACTGGTGTATTTGTCTTTGGGGTTTTTAATTTCTTCTCTAGGAGTGTGGGCAGAGTTGATTTTCTTTTCCGTATTCTGGTATTACTTATCACCATGTCCAACTTTATGTTAATATAAAAATCTTTAACTCTTTCTGAACTTAGGTACTCAGAAATTCTGAGCCTACAGAAAAGTTTATTATAGAGGTGGTAGGCATGTTTTTGGAGACTTCTTGGGATGGTCTAAGTAAGGCAATTTCTAAACACAAAACATGAGGAATGGCTATTCCTTATACATTCCTAGTGTGAATAATGAAGACAATTCTTTGTTGTTCTTTAAATAAAAACTGCAAAGTTAATGTTCTACCATTTTATTTTCTAGGCTCTGGAATGCTGTTCAATGTGCAAAATAATTGTTTTTTAATTATTCTACCTGAAGAAAATTATGATTAATTAAGAATCTCTTAATTAAAAACTTTCTGGGAAAATTTATGCAAGAAGGTAATAGACTGAATAATGCTAATCTAAAGTTAAGTGATGGATGAGATAGGATATGACGTACCTGGAGACCAGAAAAGATGATTATAGGAGAATCCTTGTCCTAGAATTGACCGAGTAAAATACAGATAAAATGGTTTTCTACCTGAACCCTCTTTTCCTGGAGAGAAATGACTGAAAAGAAATGATGGATGCAATTTTGGTAAACAGATAAGGTGATTACCCCCAGGGCTACTTTGTTCTGATAGACTCAGTGATAAGCAATATTCATATTAAATTAAGTGTAAGGAAGGACCATTTTGGGCCTTATATTGATAAAACATAAAATATTTTGCTTTTACTGTACAAGTTTGGGACTGAATAATTTCTGGGCTAATTTAGCCTATTTTATTTTGTGATGATTTTAAGAAAGATGCACTATGCCTGAATTCTGGCTTATGCTGTATGATTAACTGAGGTTGCTGTTTGGAAAAGTGACTACAGACTCTTCAGTGTCATAATTTCACTGGTTTGTAGTTCTGTCAAGCCCATGGGTAGCGTCTGAATGAGCAGGTTTCACTGAGCTTCTGTGTAGGAAAATAACTTAAATTCAAGGAGAAAACGGGTCCCAGCAAAACAGGCAATAGTTTGACTGGTTAGATAGTGGGATAAATTCTCTTTCTCAAGGGAGAAGAGGTTGTTTAGATATTGGAACACTTTCATTTCAGAGTTAACTGGCCTAGGGCAAAAGAGGAGTGGGAGAGAGAAGCATTCTCATTTTGAAATGAATCCAAAAAATTCTCTAATTTCTTTAACCTTTTTGACCTTCTGGAAGGTATTAGTTACAGATACCAGCTGAGGGCAATAAATACTGTCATAGTTACTGTCACTGGGTAAAAAACTGCTCAACTCATGTTGTTTAAATCAGATGATAGTTGTTTTTTGATTTATTAACAACATGTAATTATCAGGTGATCTGTGAACTACACATTCAGTTATTAACAACAATCCAGCAGAAACTAAACCACCAGATTATAAAATGTTCATAAGAACCTGCAAATTTCTTCATGCCTTCTGGGAGAAGTTCAAGTGCTCCAGCTCTATCTACATCCATGTAACCCTCTACAAATTACTGTGTGCTAACAAGAACCGCCCCTGCAAGGTCACACAGGCCTACTTGAGGTGGGTGGTCCTGCTTGCTGCACCACATACTATCACCACACTAAGTGGTGTAGGCTACATCTCTGATAAGGAGGTTGCTTCATCAAGTCTTGGCAGAAGTCACAACACTTGTGAAGCAACTTCTGTCTATGTCAAACCCACTTTGACTGCTGCTCTGTTACCAAGGTCTTTTTTCTCATTCACAGTTTAAACAACCAAACCACCAACCAAACACACGCCTTTTCAAGTTAATTCTTCTTTCTCCAAAGTCTTTTGCTAGCATCTTGGTTAGTACTGAATCTGGCTGACTGTAGTCTCATGCAAGCGTTGTCACTGGTAAACGTCTCATACTGTTATCAGGTTTTCAGCAAATGCTTTGTGACAGTTTTGGGTAGGACATTTGTATAAGCTTTTCATTTTCACATATCATATCAGCTCTTACTATCCTGATCATGTCACCAAGAGGAGCCTTGCGAACTCTCTACACTTAATTTCCAAACACAGGAAATCAGAAAGGGACCTAGTGTATACAAGTTGTCTTATTATTTGATGGGAGACTGTAGGTAGAAGTAATATATCAGACCAAATGATATATCTGGGAAAATCAGGCATTGTTTTAGACACATTACACTTCCTATTTTTTTCTGTTTTTTCTTTCTCTTTAACATGGCTCTGTATCCCATAAAGACTCTTTTTTCTGTGTGTTGCGTGCAAGACTTACAAAGTGTAGCAAACTGTTCAGTTTAAATCCAGGGTACAGATAAGTGATATTTAAGGAAGGTATTTTTTCAAGTTCAAGGCAGGTGTGGGATTAGACAAAATCGATGCCTATTGTGTCTAGCTGAAAGGTTTCATCTCCACAAAGGTGTAATGAACTTGCCTGTTTTGCCCCAGAGGCCAAAGCAAGAGCAATGCTGCAGCGTACTTTAACTTAGAGTTAGAAGTAGACCGGCTAACAAAATAGAGATTTTCCTGAAGAGTAGGTAGTTTCATTGAGACTAAAGCATTTATTTTTATACATATAAAGACAGTGGATGTTAAGAAATCTAATTTAAGTCCTTCCATGTGCTACCATGTTCTTGCAATTTAATATTCCCTTCACTAATGCATACATATGCTAAAACAAAGTACCTCGACCACCTTAAGTGGAATGAATGCAATTTTAAACAGTTGAGCTGTTATATTTTTTTTGAGGCTCATTATGACTATTCAAACAATTTCATTTCTGAACAAGGATAGACATGTGGATGTTACAGATTTTCTTGTTTTCTGTTGTCCTTGAAAATGTCCTTTTCAAAACCTGAAGCTATGCAATTACAGTATTTAGAAATACATTATATGAAATTCTTGGTTACGTTTCACTGCATGCTTGTACTGTTTCCTTTCCCAGGTAGTGTGTTATGACTCTTCTTCCTGACTGAATGTTTTGATGATTTCTGAGGCAGATGATTCTGGTGAAATCATTTGTAAAAGAAGGAGAATTGTTTTATTAACCCCTTGTCTTAGGATCAGAATCTTATTCAGTACAAAGAGTTGCAGATAGTGAAAGATGAATACAACTGAATCAAATCAGTTACTTTAATTCACAGAAAGATTTCAGTGATACATTCCTGAACAAGTTAAACCACTCTTGAAAACTGTTTTCTGAACTTAGTTTCAGTAGAACAAAGTACTTTAAATTTCTAATTATATCAAAGACTTAGTGTAGAATTTATGTTAGGTTTCTGAGTGATATTTAATCTAAGAAGTTTTTTAATGTATTTTAGCAACTAAGCGATTAATTCTGTTTTCTTGCATTAATAACATTAGACCGGATAGGAGACTTCCTGCGAAAAGTCTATCAACATTCAGAGAACATGAAGCTTTTTAGATAATGTCCTACTGTCGATACTTATTCCTGAAAAAATTCAAGTAACTTCCTTGGTTAGAAGTATTCTGTAAATCTTATTGTTGTACTTGAAAACAGTAAGCTGTGTTTTCATGTGCATCAGCTGTATCATGCTTACCTATGCAGTATTTGATGTAATCCAGAAATGCTGCTTGTAGAGACACTAGAGGTTTAAAGCATAGTGTACTAACACTGTAAAGGGTAGACTTACCTTGTGTTCCCAGCAATAAATTTCTTCAGTATTTAGTATTACTCTATTTATTTTAAAAAGTTGAAATTGGAATGATAATGAAAATGTATTAAAAACTCTGAAACCATGTGGAAAATCCAGTTTTAAAAGAAAAATTATCACTTTCTAGTAGTCAAAATGTTCAATGACCTCAGTTATTGGGATAAAATCATTAAAAAAAAATCATACAATTTGTGACTTACTTCCTGTTGGAGTTCTGTGCTACATTGCAAAATTCCTGTCACTTTGTCACATTTTCAGCAATGTAGCCTGGATTAGGACATGAGAGAGAAGCAACAGAGTGTGGGACACTGTAACAGTATGGATCTTGCTTAGAGGTTGAAGGAGTAACCTTATTTACTGCACATGTTTACTGACATCTCCATCCTCTGTCCTCCTCTGCTGTTACTGTTTGCTAGCTGTACTACTTTCTATTTCCATTGTTATCTTTCCCTTCAAAATTACTTGGTGAAAATGAAATCTTGCAACTCACTCTGTGTCATTGTATCAGATAATAGAAGCCAGACTTTGAGGTATCTGGTCACCACTAGTTACATACATGTAAGCGTTCTCTCTGATGTTGTTACATTGTGACATTGAGACTAAACTAGCTGCCTATACAGTAAATAAGACTGCAAACATGAGCTAGAGTATAGCCAGAGGGAACCCTATAAAGTGCATGAAGCTGTGTATTCCTGTTTGGTGGTGTAGTATACGAGGAGACACTCCAGAGCAGGCTGCCACACTGACATGAGGTACCCTGTAATCACAGCTGCTCTGAGGACTGCTCAGTAGAAGAAATACAGGCATGACCAGAAAGAGTTGGCATTGTTCTGATCTATCTGTAGTAAAAGTTAGTTATCCAGATTGGTAATGATGAGGTTATAGAGAGAAGTCCAAAGGCAAGTCAAGGACTTCAAGGCATTGGGCTGACTAGTTGAAGGCTCGGGAGCACAGGCAGTGTTCTCATCAATCCCTCAAGTGGCAGGGAAAAATACCGAAAGAGGGTGGAAAACACGCCTGATTAACATGTGGCTCAGAGACTGGTGCCACTGTTGGAATTTTGGGTTCTATGACCATAGAGAAGTTTATATGGTGCCTGGTCTGCTGGCAGCAGATGGAGTCTGCCTGTCTCAAAGGGGGAAATGGATCATTACACAAGAGTTGGTGGGGCTTGTTGAAAGGGCTTTAAACTAGGCGTGAAGGGGGAAGCGGATAAAACCAGGCTCACTAGAGATGAGCCTAAGGACAGCCTTCAGTCCTACTCACAGAGAATCACAGAATCACAGAATCATTACGGTTG